>MU227859.1:2232943-2257508 GCA_018584345.1 Thuja plicata | reverse complement strand
TGTAAAATGTATTTCTTGCAAATAATGTAATTAAGTGTGAGTGTACATGTCTAGTTGGCATGTTGATGTGTCACTCCACTTGATGTGTCGGTATCTTGAATTGTGTGTAAGGAGATCATGGCTGAAACGGTTATGACAGATTCCTATGACACATAAAAGCTATTTATAGAAGATTCAATGATGGGTGAATACATGTAATGACATGGGGCAACTGATAAAGTTGAGTACTATACACTCTTCCAATCCTTGAACTCCAAACCATGGGGGAAAAAAATTTTAGGGTTCCTATTTTCTTGGAGAATGGTAAAACCCTAATACGGCTATTTTTGGAAGTTGCCCTAAAAAGGAAAGTGCATGATATAAGCATTTTTAGGGTTGTAGATGGATATATGAAAAAGAGTGTATTGTTGGTATGATTAGGTGCTACTGGATTTGTCTATGCGTTTTGATTGTCTCCTAAAAGAACTTGCATTGCAAGTGTGTTGTAACCGTTGTGTTGAAGATAATACATTGTGCAGGTTTTGGAGTGCTGGGGTTTTTTACCGAAAGGTTTTCCCTAGGGTAAATCATTGTTTCATTCTCTATTTTTTGTATGCATGGTATATGGTTGCAATATCTTTGTTAAATTAGTTAACGAATCTAAAATTGTAAGGATTTAAAAGAATTTGCACAATACTTTCCTTTAGAGATTAGTGTAGGAAGTTGTTTCCGCACCTGAGTTTCCTTACAAATACAAGTTAAAACAATCAGCAGTAAGCTTATTACAAATTGTAGGGTGTTTAAGATTGTGTATAGTAAATTGAAATTCTTCGGCATTATTCTAGAGACAAACCAAGGAAGCTACACTTTCCATAGCGTCCGCGTGTTGATTATCTTTCCTAGGTAAGGTCTGAATCATATAAGAAAAAAATTGTGAAAGAATATCAAGAGCCAAATCTCTATATTGAGTCATTTTATCATTCTTAGTCTGATTACCTCCTTTGATTTGTTCAACAATTAATTGTGAATCCTCGTGGATTTCCAAGTTGTTAATATGAAGGGATGAAGCTTCCTGTAAGCCAGCTATAAGAGCTTCATACTCCGCAATATTGTAAGTACAAGGAAAGGTCAATTTATATGACATAGGGATTGGTTTCTTTGTAGGAGGGACAAAGATAATGCCTACACCAGAACCTATCTTACATCTAGAACAATCAAAATATAATTCCCAAACATCTTCCTGCTTAATAGCTAAAATGTTCTCATTGGGGAATTCTATTGAGGTAACACTCATATTAGAATGAGGACAAGGAGATTCATCTAAATAATCAGTTAAATCTTGTCCTTTAATTAACTTTTGAAGAATAAAATTAAGATCAAATTCCATAAGTAACATCACCCATTTTGCCAAATGGCCAGAGAGATCAGTTTTTGAGAGAAGGTGATTTAGAGGATCAAATTTAACAATCACATTGACCTCAACATTCAAAAGGTAATGCCTAAGTTTTTGACAAGCATAAACTAAAGCCAAGCATTATCTATCCAGATCAATATATCTTGTTTCATAATCAAGTAAATTCTGACTAGTGTAGTACACTAGTCTTTCCTTACCTTTTCTATCATGTTGAGCCAACAATGCACTCACAGCATGGGAAGTAGCAGAAGTATATAGATAGAAGGGTTTATTAAATTGAGCAGGTTGCAGAATAGGAGGATTAGCAAGATACTCCTTAAATTTCTCAAAGGATTGTTTACATTCCTGGTTCCAAGAAAAACTGGTGTCTTTTCTAAGAAAGGAGGTGAAATGAACAGTTCTATTGGCTAAGTTAGAAACAAAGCGATGAATAGCTTGTATTTTGCCTTGTAAACGACAACGTCTATAGAGCAACCAAAATGGCACCCATTACATGATGCTTATGTTGCAATGCATCCATGCATAACTGTACTTATTATTAATTCGCTGATTTCTTTTTTATTTTTTAAACGGTATTTATTATTAATTCACTGATTTCCTTATGTTTTTTTTTTTATATTCAATTGAATAGCCAAAATGGACGGGTCAATTAAAGAACTAAAACCATACGAGATAAATTAAAGTAATTAGAAACGTTCACATGAAATTTCATTTTATAAATGATTTAATTTTTATTTAAAGAAAATATTAAATATTAATATAAAATATTATATAAAATGTATAAAATATAAATTTTAATATGTTATAATATTAAAATTTTAAATAAAAATAATATATATTTTCTGTAACATTTAAAAATATATATATTATAGTGATTAAAAATTAAATGTAATTTTTTTTTTAAATTTAGATTAGAAATTTATATAAATAATATTTAATTTTAATTTATGTAACTTTACTTTTAATATAATTAATTGTAATATTCAATTATTTGTGATATGTATAATATAATTTATAATTTTAAATATTAAATATCAAAAAACAATATTCTTGCCAATACAATACATGTTATAAACATAAATATAATGCTATTTATTTTTTTCTAATTATATTTTATACCTATGTATTTCACTAATATTTCAATTGTATAAATTGTAAGATTAATTTAATTTATATTTAAATATTTATTAAATTAATAAAATTTACTAAATATAATAAGATTTTTATTTATTATTTTATTAATGTTTATATTTTTATTTTACTCTACTATCAATATCTTATCCTATTTATGATGTTATATTTTTTTTAAATAGCAAGAAAATAATTTGTGATATATGATATGAAAAATCAATATATGATTTTTCATATCATATGTCATTTTGTTTTCCTTGTTTTACCATTTTCTTTTAACTTTTTGGGATTATTTGAGACGGGTGTGTCTTATTACTTTAATTGTAGATTTATAAAAAAAATTCTAACATAAAATAATTATTTTTAAAACAAAATGAAAGTTAATGGTAGAGTTAATCAATTATATGATAATATTAGTATGGCTCTTCTCTCGCATTCAAATTGTCACATTTTTTCGCCTGAATCTCTGGACTCCCAGATCTGGGTCTTCTTGAAGACAAAATATGCTCAAGGATATCATTTTTTCTCTACTGCTCAAAATCCTTTTGCTGGCTTTGGTCCTTCACTTTCCTCTCGGGGCTTTACGAATGAACCTGCAATCTCTTCCCCTAGGGCTCCTCCTAGGGTTTTCCCATGGGAGAGGTTCATTCTGGGACCGAAGGATCAATGGATTCCTGTGCATCTACAAAATACCAGAAGGGCCCATCAACATAATAAATCTTCTTTGATATCCTCTTGCCGTCAGATAAACTCTTTCTTCTTACCCATTAAGAATAGCTTCATAGGCATGTGCCTTCTGGATACTAAATGTAATCTGAATTCCAACAAATACTCTCCTCCTCATAGGCAAATCTATTGAAACCTACTTGGGTGCCTCAGCCCTATACCCCCTCTCACCACAAACAATAATGGATGCAACGCAAAAAAGAGATGGTAAAAAAGTTATGAAATTATTTTGAACAATTTTGATTTTTTTACATTTTCAATTGATTTTATAATTAAATTATGTAATTTACAGGCTTCGATGACATTCAAATGGAGGATCATGATCAACACTATTATCGATAATCATGAGCTCCCACATTATGGTAAAAGATGCTTTGTTGGATGCCAGTTTCACAAGTTTCTCATAGCACAGGTATATGTTTGGATAATTCTTCACATGGATCTTCATGCTGCTAAGTCTACATTGGATTTCTTATTGGCTTCTTCAGATATTTTTCCTCCATCATGTTCTTCTTATGGCTTTGGTCACATTTCACTAGACTATATTCTTAGGTTTTATATTGTACTAGGATGTATTTTTGGGATGTTTAGTTGGGTCATGATTTTATTTTGGGGTATGGCTGATTTCTATACTGTTGTAATGAGTAGATTTTAGGATTGCACCTAGAGCTATGACCTCAAGTTTTCTTCACCCGATTCTTTCCTGATGGTATGCTCCCCTGAACCGGGTTTTAATGTATACTCCTTTTGATCAATAATAAAATTAGTATACATTTTTACCTTTAAAAATACACTATTATAGATAATCAATAAAGTTTACTGTACTTACAAATTTAGATAGTTTGTTAAGTATCGAATGTTAGATTAATGTTTGGGGATAAAAGAGATTCTTTTAGTATGTAAGTTCAATTAGCGTGGAGGGAATAACATATAGATCGAAGATAGAGACATCATTTACATATTGTACTTTTTAGTTACATATTATGACTATAAAATTGACTCAATTGCCTAATTATAAATAATATAATAAAAAATAGGATTGATAGTTTTTGAGCCATTAAGTTATCTTTTATTAACTAATGTTGTGTTTATACCATATTTTATGTACAAGTGAGATAACTTACTTAGAACAATTGACTTTATTTTTTCTTATCCATACTTACATCCATAGTTGTGAAGTGTGACTTTAATCATTACTAAAAGTAAGAGAATTCTTATTAGACAATTTATGCATATAAATATTTTCAACATATGTTCTATTTTTTCAAACTTTTTTTATTTATTAATTTATTTTGATATTGCTATTTTCTTTATGTTATAAAAACTTAGGTAATAGTAATATTGGCCTAAAATATATATGCATCATGTAGGTCGTTTAAACTCACTAGTGTAATAATCATGTGCCACATTCACATTCATATAAATTTACATTAATAAAGTTCACAAAATGAAAAATTCAAAATCCATGTTCTCTCTCAATATTTCAGGTCTAGTTATTTACATATCTTCTTTCAAGCACCTTATCTTACATTCACAAATTATTTTCTTGCTATTTTACAAAAACATAACATCATAAATAGGATACGATATTGATAGTAGAGTAAAATAGAAATAAAAATATTTATAAAAATAATAAATAAAAATCTTATAATATTTAGTAAATTTTATTAATTTAATATATATTTAAATATAAATTAAATTAATCTTACAATTTATACAATTGAAATATTAGTGAAATACATAGGTATAAAATATAATTAGAAAAAAATAAATAACATTATATTTATGTTTATAACATGTATTGTATTGGCAAGAATATTGTTTTTTGATATTTAATATTTAAAATTATAATTATATTATGCATATCACAAATAATTGAATATTACAATTAATTATATTAAAAATAAAGTTACATAAATTAAAATTAAATATTATTTATATAAATTTCTAATCAAAATTAAAAAATTTATATTTAATTTTTAATCACTATAATATATTTTTTAAATGTTATAGAAAATATATATTATTTATATTTAAAATTTTAATATTATAATATATTCAAATTTATATTTTATACATTTTATATAATATTTGATATTAATATTTAATATTTTCTTTAAAATAAAAATTAAATTATTTATAAAATAAAATTTCATGCAAACGTTTCTAATTACTTTAATTTATCTCGTATGGTTTTAGTTCTTTAATTGACCTGTCCATTTTGGCTATTCAATTCAATATAAAAAAAAATCATAAAGAAATTAGCGAATTAATAATAAATACCGTTTAATAAATAAAAAAGAAATCAATGAATTATTAATAAGTACAGTTATGCATGGATGCATTGCAACATAAGCATCATGTAATGGGTGTTGTTTTGGGTGCTCTATGGATGTTGCCCTTGTAAACTGTGTAATTGAGAAATATTCTTAGGAGGAGGCATGTTAACAATAGCATCAATCTTTTCAGTATCGACCTCTATGCCTCGCTTAGAGATTATAAATCCTAATAATTTACCAGAATCAACTCCAAAAGCACATTTCTTAGGATTCAATCTCATATTATAACTCCTAATCCTTTCAAATATTTGCCTTAAAATAAACACATGGTCCTCTCTTTGTACAGATTTCTCCAAGATGTCATCTACATATTCTTCCAGAATCTTATGAATGTAATCATGAAAAATCAAGGTCATAGCGTGTTGATAAGTTGCTCTTGCATTTCTTAATCCAAAGGGTATCATGACCCAACAAAATATTCCCCAAGGTGTTATAAATGCAGTCTTAAGTTGATCTTCAATAGGAATAAAGATTTGATTATAACCTGAAAAACCATATATAAAAGATAATAAAGCATGACCCACTGTCGAATCAACAATCATATCGATATTAGGTAATGGGAAATCATCTTTTAAAGATGCCTTATTTAAATCTTGAAAATCAATGCACATCCTTATCTTATTTTCTCCTTTAGAAACATCCACAATATTAGAAATCCATTTAGAGTAATCAATAGAATGGATGAACCTAGCACCTAATAATTTTTCAAATTCAGCTTTAACTAATAAGGCAATGCCCAGATTCATCTTTCAGATTTTTTGTTTCATAGGTTTAGCATTAGGTTTGAGAACAATATTGTTAGTAAAAATCTTAGGATCTATATCCGACATATCCAAATATATCCAAGAAAATATATCTTTATATTCAAGTAAGAGGGAAACTAACTGATCATGTTCATCTTGATTTAAACATTTCCCCATTTTGTTTATTTTTTCAGAGTCATTCACATCTACCTGAACATCAATAGTCTCAGTTATTAATAAATTAATTTGCATGGGAGAATCCATTGGCATAGGAGAAATATCATGTTCATCATGTTCTAAAAAATAGGCTTCATTATTAAGACAATAGGGCTTTCTTCTTTTATGATGAAACATAGGTAGATCTTGATAAGCCCCTAAAAAATTGGCTAGGGCTTCATCCTCAGGAAAAATATCCAAACTAGGTTTTTGATCCATGTCAAGGAGAAGAAGATTAACCAACTTAAAATGTCCACCACAGATATGATTGACATTAAGAGGAAAAGCTTATGGTTTCTTATAAGGATTGAATCCTAACCCATAAGTATAATCATAAACTTCATTGTCCAAGGGCACTTGTATACCTTGTTCATATTTACCACATCCTTTCCCATTGAATCCTGATGTAGATGATAACCAGAACCATATCTATAAGCCATATCAGATTGAGTTAAAGGAGAGGCATATGTCACAATGTCAAAAAAATATAGTTTTATTGTCTCAATTTTTTTTGTAAGTGAAGTAGCAACAAAGTTACTTTTTAATTCCTCAGAAAGTGGAGAAGGAATAAAAACTTGTTTTTCAAACCCAGTTTTCTCTTTCATAAACTCTAAATCAGAAACTTTATATTCTCCCATAAAAGAAGGATTAAAATCCAATGTTCCTCAATCATCTCTTGTCAAAGAAGAAGATGGAGTTTCATCTTGTTTAACTTCAGGTGGTTGCTCAGGTTCTTTACTTGGCTGTAAAGGTTCGGGAACCTTAGCATATTCTTCATTTAGGAAAGGATTCGATGCATCATGCGCATTTAGTGTATACATCAGATTGTTATAAATGAACCTAACCTTATGATGAAGAGTAGAAGGAATCAAATGCATAGTATGTAACCAAGGTCTTCCTAAGAAAAGGTTATAATTGAGATGTCCAGGCATAACATGAATAGGTGTGTTAAGAAGAACTAGACCAACCTTAATAGGTAGCGTAATAATACCCAAATTTTTCTTTGCGATGTTATCAAATCCACAAATAGGGATATTATCTAGTTGAATGGTTGTAAGATCAACCTTAATTTCCTTAAGCATATCCATGCTACAAACATTAAGCCCAGACTCATTGTCAATTAATGTTCTATGAATGATACTCTAATTGATAGAAACAACAACCATAAGAGCATCATATTGATTCTTCACCTCAACAGAAGGTAAATCATCATCAGTGAACATAATAGGAGGTACAAAAGACATAGTATGTATGCACTCCAAAAATGAATTAATATTCTCTTGGTTAGGAGGTGGAGTAGGAAGAGTAGATAAAGCTTTTTTTAATGCCCCATTATATGTAGGAGAAGTTTGAAGTAATTCCCATTAAGATATCTTAGCTGGAGTAGTGCGTAATTGCTCAACTAAGTCATACTCCTTAAAGGAAGAAGGTAACCTAGGTGCTTGAGGAAGCACAGGTTGAGAAGGAGGTAGAGAAGTTGGGACAGTAGGTTGATGATTATTCCTTGTGCGATAAGCATGTGAAACAAAATCTGTGTTATCAAAGAAATCCAAAGGATCTTTAGGTTTACCCTTAATAATTATTTGAGGACATCCTTTTACCATCATCAAAGGTTTAGGGAATAATATTCTAGGTTCCTCAATGTTGCAAATAGTGCAACATGAAGGTAACCATGCACACACCCTATGGTAAAGGTCAATTGGAGAAGTTGTGGAGGAAGATGAAATAGGAATAGGATCCATGGAGATCTCATTCGAATCATTTTCATGCTCACTTCCATGTACCTCATTAAGGGATCTATTCTCTTGTACAATAAAATCCTCATTAAAGTATTCAAAACAAAATTCATACATGTTGAACACAAAATTAAATTACAAGCATGTAAATGTTTTTGTGTTTTTAAAGAAATTTTTTCATTTTAATGTATTTTTGGAATATAAATGCAATAGAATAAAATAAAACCTACTTCTATATGCATGCAAAACCTAACATAAAATATAAATCTAAAAACCAAAGAGAAAGAGTTGTCTATCGCGGGTTCACCAAAATGCAAAGGGTAAATTTGGATGGTCTCCTAAATAGGGTTTGCACAATAGAGATTTGCATATAAAAGAGACCCTATGCCATATTCAACTATTTACATTTAATTGTTATGATATGGAATGTAAATCTTGAAAATACTTGTAAAGAATAATCAAGTAAAATACCTACCGCACAACATCGCAGATCTGGAAATACCATTTTTCTGAAGCCTATGTTGAGTTTCTAGAAAATCTGAGACTATATTTATAACAGAAACACGAAGACAGACAAAACTCATAAATCTTTTTTTGATCTGACACAGTTCTGATTTTGACCATCAAATCAATGTCACCATTGACCCAAAATTTCCAATTCTGACCTAGGGAACAATTGACCTCCAAAATCTCTGATAGAAAATAAGTTTCTGGATTTTGATAGTTTGCTGAAAAGGGTATCCGAATCTGCACTCCAATTTTTTGTCCTGATCCTGTAACTCTTGAAATAGCACCTGCAAATATCTAAAAAAGAGGGGTTTTGGGTTGGCTATATAGGGTTCTACCTTAGTTAAACCCCTATTTTGGTGGTCTCCACCTCCACAAATAGCCAAATGTAGTAGAATATATGTAAGTGTGTTTCTCTTGGAAAGAGCTTCAAATGTGCAATGTCAAGATCTAATCATCAACATTAAAACCCTAACATGATTTGAAAATGAGAAAGAAATGCATAGATTTGAATATGATAAAGAAAACATACCAAGCCCCCAAGGCTAAAGTATTCCTACCAAACTCACAATTCTTAGTTTCTTCCCCATGATAGTATCTTTTGAATGCTTGAATGTTGAAAATGGTGGATCCAAGAAGAAGGAAGGAAGAACTCTCTCTTGCTCCAAAGAAGATTCACAATAGCTTGTCCACAAAAATTCTTGTATGTATCAATGCATCATCATATATTGTCCTTCTATACCATCCTCTTTCTTTCTTACATCAGCATCATGTCATAGTCATAATTGCATCATATCATCTTACGATTTTCTCTCATGAAGAAATAAAGGCCAAAAGAGAGTGTTTATATTGAGATCTCAATATAGACCTCCTAGGGAAATGAAAGGGACCCAAATTAAAATTTATCCTTGAATTGTGGTCTAATTACAATCACCAACCAAGGAGAGGATTAATTTCAATATTGGAGAAAATACCCTCGCATCCAGACCTAGGGACCTATTTTTATGTTTAGAACCCTGATAAGCTCTGAATCTGAAAGCGGGGACCAACACCTGACAAAGGTCAAAATTGACCTTGACCTTGACCTAGGTCAAGGAAAACCTCAACCTTGACCTAGGTCAAGTTTGACCTTGATTCTAACCTAGGTAAGAATCAACCTCAACCCTAACTTGAGGTTTCAGGTAGGTCACTTTGAGAAGTCTGCATGATTCCCAGGTCAGCTGGGGACCTAGGAAGGTGAGAAAACACACCAGAATGCTAGATAGAGGCATAGAGGCTAAAGAGGAGGTATGATGAAGATTAGGAGAGCCAATACATAGGTTCTACCTAAACATGGATCCACAAAAAGGGAAATTAAGGAGAATCCAAAGGATCCTAACCCTAGTTTCACCTAGAAATGTAGAATCAAGTGCATATGCATCATAAATGAAAATATAATATGCAAGTGTACTAAAAAAAGGTGCGAAACCTACCAAAATGGAAGTGATTCCATTTTAAGATGATACGATGATGTAGACTACTTATGGAAAATAAATATTGCTAAATATTGGAAGAGTACAATGCATTAATTATCACACGTGTGAAGTGTCACCGAGTTGACAACTTTTGGCTTCTCCATCACCTCCAATATTTATGGCATGCTTGCATTAATTCTTCATTATTAACAATTTTTTATCCATTTCCCTAAATCATGAATAATTCACTTTCATGTGCATCACAGCTGACAACAAGCTTTCACTACCCGAAAAGTGTAAATAATATTACTCACAGAAAATTATGAACTTTGGAATTTGAACCATAACTTTCATGAGTTAAAGTTCAATGATAAGAAGGTCATTTTAGGGCTTGAGACTTGTGGACATAAGAAAAATTGATAGAATTGACTCAATAATGAACTTTAACTATGAACTTTGAGCTATGAGGTTCAAGGTTAAAGTGCAATGAAGCATACTTAATGGAACAATACATGACCTGGCAATGAGACTTTTGACATGACCAACCTCAGTAATTTCTTTAACTCTTGAACTAGAACTATGAACTAAGGGAGGTTCAAGGAAAAAGGTTCAACAATGACTATGTATATGGACAAATCTTGAATTTTTAACTTTTGAGAAAATAAAAATACATTGGTAACACCTACAATGGAACAGTATTGGGGAGAAGCTATAGGACCATTAAACCTCAGAAATAATAGGAATGCATTGCCCAAAGGAGCTAGGGAAAAATTACCAAATTTAAATGGGGATGGGAAGCTATCGAAAGATGAACATTTAAATTTATTTCATGTGGCATGCAATGTACTTGGGATCCAACATCAAGATGTAGCAGTCAGGATTTTTGTACAAACTATGATTGATGTTGTTGCAAAGTGGTTTTATCATTAGCCTAATGCATCAATTTCAAATTGGGATAATATGAGAACTACATTTAAAAATAGATTTAAAAGTTCAAATGATGAACACTTTCCCTTGGCTGAGTTGACTCAGTTGAGAAATGAAACACATGAACCTATGAGGGATTTGGTAGAAAAGTACAACAAGATCATTCATAAGATTCCAAATGCCAAGAGACCTAAACCTAAAAATCAAAAGTGTTTCTTCCTCAATTCTATGTCACTCAACATTAGTTTCCATCTAAGAAGGAGTAGGGTAGAAGACTTGGCAACAATATAGACTCAGGTAGTTGAAAAAGAAGATGACCTCCTCACAAATGGTAAATGGAAGAAATAAATGTAAGTACCTAAGGAAAAAGCCTCAACTTCCTTTGATCATATAGTCCAAAGGTTATTTAATGATATGATCACTTTGAAAAGACAAATTCCAAAGGAAGGTACATCGTATCAAAAAACTTTTCAAGATGTCAGTAGGATGTATCTTAATCAACAAAATAATACAGGGACAAATTTACAACTTACTTCAACACAACCAAGGTAACAATTGAAGCTCATCCAAGTAAGGGAAACATGTGTTCTTTTCATTTAACTATAGATCATGATGGAAGTGTGTGTCTGAAAATTATTTGATATGCCCAAATGATCATTGCGGAGGACATGTTGGGAGAAAATATAGTAGATGAAAATAATATAGAGGAATATGGCGACTATGGAATTCAATTCCATGAGTATGAGTCAAACCCATAAAGAGGAGGTGAGATATTATTAACTTTAGAAGAAACTTCATATATTGTGCTTAGCAGGGGCCAAAGGAATTTTTAAACCCCAAATAAGTCTACCTCACAAGAAACTCTAGATAAGAATAAGGAACCTACCTTTAAAATTTCAAATTATGGTTCTAAGGTTCTCAAGGTTTAAGTGCCCCGCAAGTATGACTTAGAATCTCCTTTTGATATTGTAGTGTTTTGTAAGTCTTCTAGGATTCAAATATCCCCTATTGAATCCCTAAATTTGAATCATAAAGAGATCGATAAATTGGTGAAATATGATCATAGAAACCATTCTCAAGCATATCTATTAGCCAAAAAATTGTAAACAATGAGTATCCCATTGCTCAATTATTTTATTCTTCCCCTAAAGTACTCTATTCCCAAGATGAATTGTATATCAATGTACTAAATGACTCCTCTTCTACTTTCTATGAAAATTGTAACCCATTCTATATTTCCTTATTCATGAATGGTTATAAACTTAGCAATTGTTACATTGATTTTGGCACTTTCGATAATATTATGCCCTCCTCTGTGGCTAAAGCCTTAAGACGTTTGACTCTCACTAAGAATATTGGAAGGTGTTATTGCATGGATGGAAAGAAACTCCCACTACCTAGACAAATTAAATATGCACAGGTAGTCCTTTTATCCTATCCGGATAAGAGATTAAAATATATTATCTTGGTGGGTGTTGCTGAGCAGGACCTATTGAAAAGACTTGGGAGGAGAAATCAAGATGGATTGGTCAGAAGCCACAATCCCCATAGGGAAGAAGAAATTTAAATTGTAACTTGAAGTAAAATTTAAGTTCATAATGCTCCTTTCCAGTGACCCTAGATCTCAAATACTATATGAAGAATGTGATTTTGGAAATTTCTTATTCTTTTCTCAAAAGATAGAAGAAAAGCCTTTCTTGGAACCAGTTCAAGGTAATGATCCCTAGGCTCTAGAATTTGATGTTAGTTGTGAAAAATAGGTTCTGGAGGAGGAATTATCTTGATTTCATCTCAAGGTAAAAATTTCCCTTTTTCTTTCAAACTAGACATCAAAAGTACTAACAACACTATAGAGTACAAAGGTCCACTACTTAGGTTGCAAGAAGTGAAAAGAAAGAAGGTGAAATTTCTCAAAATGAAAGGAGATGTGGAGCTAATTGTTAAACAAGTAAGAAATTTTTTTATTGTTAAAAATGAGAGGTTGAAACATTATAGGAATAGGGTGTGGTATGAAATTGAATACTTTTATGTTTTTTGCATTAAAGCCATCCCCAGAGATGAAAATACTAGGACAGACTCCTTAGCAGTGTCATCTTCTCTTCTCCTACCTACCTTTATTTTAAAGAAAGAACCTATAGGGTAGAGATTATATGCATGACTAGTATTCCTGATAATTTTGATTATTGGTAATTTTTTGAAATTTATCATCAAATTAAAACATTTCTAGAAAATGTTGAGATGTTTGTAGGAACATATTTTGAAGGATCAAAAGCTACTTGTAAAGAAATTTGTATCGATCCTAGGATTAATATAAATGATGGTGTATTTCAGCTAAAACAAAATAAGATTCCCAAGGGCTTAGTTTCTATAGAGAAGATATTCACTCGCAGAGATGAGAGTGTTAAAGGAAAACATGCTCGGGCACATGATAGACCTGGAGATTGTGAAAAGATCAACATTGGTAGTGAAGTGAAACAAAAGTGGATACCTATTGTTAAAAGTTGTACTACATAGGAGAAACATAGTCTCATTGAAATTATAATAGAATATAAATATATTTTCTTGGAGTTATGTTGACTTGAAGGATTTCAAGAGTGACCAATTTCAACATAATATTCCCCTCAAGCCGAATGTGTCTCCATTTAGATAAAAAATGAGAAATTATAACTCAAAAGTTGTGGAGGCTATTTATAAGGAGATAGATAAAATGCTCAAAGCCAAGATTATCTACCCTATCCATCACTCAACCTAGATAGCAAACATAGTTCTGGTGTGAATGAAGAATGGAAAGATAAGAATATGTGCGGACTTCAGGAGCTTAAATCAAGCTAGTTTGAAAGATAACTATGCCTTACCAGTGATGGACCACATATTGTAGATAGTAGCAGGCTCCAAAATGATGTCAATATTAGATGGGTTCTCTAGATATAATCAGATATGCATCTCTAAGGAGTTCCATAAAAAAAATTCTTTCATAACCCCATGGGGAACCTTCGTATATAATTAGATGCCTTCTGACTTGATTAATGCTAGAGCCACCTTTCAAATGAAAATTAACTCTTCAATCATATATTTAAAGGATATGATCATCATCATCTATCTAGATGACTTGATTGTATTTTCTAAAAAGAGGAAGAATCATTTGAAAGATTTGAAGATGGTGTTGAAACGATGTAGAGACCATGGGATCTCATTAAATCCCATGAAATCAATGTTTTGTGTGACATAAGGGAAATTACTTGGAGACTTGGTCTCTAAGGATGATATCAAGATTGATCCTTAGTGGGTCATAGTGATCCAACGAATAACTCTTCCTTCAAATAGGAGTGGATTTAAGCCTTTTTTTTGACAAGTGAATTTTCTTAGGAGATTTGTTCCCAATTTTTCTAAAACTACGAAGCATATAGTAGTCTTGATGAGTGAGAAGAAAAATTTTAAATGGAGCAAGACCACCAAAAAATCATTCATATATTTCAAATAAGTAATTATACATGCTCCTATTTTAATTAATCCCAATTTCAAGAAATACTTCATCATTTATTCTTATTCCTAAGAACATACCATGTCCAATATTCTTTTGCAAAAGGATGAATCAGGTATGGAGGCTCCCACAACCTTCATGAGTATTCCACTAAAGAAGCATGATCTCAAATAATCTTCAATAGAGAAATATGTGTTTGTAGTAGTGAAATTTGTTAATCAATTCAAGTATTATAGCCTTCATTCTCATTCAATAGTTTTTGTATCTAATTTATCTCTAAAAACTATGCTAACCCAGCAGGAAGTAGGCATGAACAAATCAGAAACATGAGTGGAAAAAATATAGGAATATGATTTAGATACCTGGCCAACCAAATTTGTTCAAGGCCAAGGTTTATGTATGTTTATTTCTAAAAAAAGGAAGGGAATGAGGAGGATTCTTCTTCTTCTTTGTTTGTAAATTTACAAGATTCTTTGTTCACGGACATTGCATTTTATTTAACCTATGGAGACTACCCTAGTTTTTTGTCACCAAGGTAAAAGAGAAACTTGAAACTAAAATAAGCTAAGTATGCCATCTAGCAAGATTTTTTATACAAGAAATGTTTATACGATGCATTCCTAAGATGTGTGGATAAGGAACAACGGCAAAAAAACCTAAAAAACTTTCATGATGAAGCCTACGGTGGACATTTCTCCTCCACAATAACAAATTTCAAAATCCCCAGGAATTGTTACTATTGGTTGGGAATGTTTACAGATGCATATAACTAAGTGGAAAATTTTGAGAAGTGAAAGATGTTGATTAGAAAAGTATAGCTTGCAGAAATGCCCCTAAGACCTATTGTTATTGAAGAACCATTAGACAATGGGGGTTGGATTTTTTCACACCTCTCATGCCTTATTCAAGTGTTGGGCATACACATATCTTAACAACTATGTATTACTTCATGAAATAGGTGTAGTCCATCCCAGTGAAGAGAATATATACTGGTACGATTTGGAGTGTCATAGAAAATAGTAGTTGATAATGCCACTTATTTCTTGTCTAATGAGATAATGATGTTTTTTTATGACCATAGAATATATTTATCTATTTCCTCATATTATTATCCATAGGGGAATGGGTAGGTAGAGTCTAGCAACAAAAATTAATATCCATTATGAAGAAATTGGTCAATGGTAATACAAAAGATTGACAAAAAAAACTTTATGAGGCCTTATGAGATGATAGAACCAAGACAAAGAGGGTGATAGGCAGCCCAATTATCACTTCCACTTGAGCTAGTAGCAACCAAATTATAGAGCATTGTGGAGGACCAATATTTTCAAGACTCTTTGGAGGAGAGAGTGATGAATTTGACTAAAATTGAAGAGGATAGGGATGAACTGGTTGACAGGATGACGGTTCATCAAGATCAGATCAAGAAGATCTTTGGTAGAAAAGTAAGGCACTGAAATTTTATGGAGGGTGATGAGGTGTTGTTATGGGATAAAAGAAGAGAACCTAAAGGGGTGCACAAGAAGTTTGACTCACTCTAAAATGGTCCCTTCAAGATCCATTAGGTATTGAATCCTAACTCATTTAAGTTGGCACACCTATATGGATCTGTACTACCCTTGTCCTATAATGGACAAGATCTCAAATTGTTCAGATTGTAAAATAGGAGTCCCATGTTTGTACATAGTTTTTTTCCTAATTTTTATGTGGTGTGTTATTTCTTTCATCTTTGGCTTATTTGGTCCTTTTTTTTCCTATTTCTTTAGTTTAAGTGAAACCAAAGATTCAGAGTTCTCTGTATTTTTTTTTAAAATGTAGTCCCAAATCAAAGCCTGTGTTACCTCGACTCTCAATTTTTGCACTTAATTCAATTTTTGTGTAATTTTATTTTAGTGAGATTGGAGTTGAGACTCTTTTGTCTAAGTATCATGTCTCTTTAAATGTTTTACACTTTTAAATGTTGTGTTAAGTCCCAATTTGTTATTAAAGTGACAATATTGAACTTTGAACTTAAACTTGTCATTTCAGGTCAACATGTACAAAGGGTTCAAGGTTCATCAGTCATGCTTTAGTCTTTCATTTTTCACATGTAAGTTTGCAAGGAATAAAGTGTTGAACCATTGAACTTGAAAATTTTCATAAGTTCATTGGATTTAACAGGTTCAAGGTTCAATCAATGTCGGTTTTGTCAAGTCATTGTGTCACTCTATGTCCTTTCCTTTTTTCCTCATTTGGTCATCATATTCTAAAATATGTAACAAGCAACCTAAGTGAATTTGAACTTATTGTATAAAATTCATTTCATTCAAAGGCTCAATAATTATTAAAGTGTAGAGGAGGAGAGAAATATATATATTTAGAAAGCAAATAGCCAATGAAAGAGAATATTCAGGGCATATTTTGAAATATAAGTTTTTATGTTTTTGAAAAAAGAAAGGTAATGATTTCTCGATAAGCTTGTGTGCTAAAGTGACAAGTAAATAATGTTGAAATCAAGGAAATTATCTCATTAAATTTAATTTGGCTCGAATGAAAATATTAAGTAATTATTCTCTAAGATTTTATCCTCTTTAAGAAGTGATTAAAGGCTCATTTCATGATTGAAAAGACACAAATTTAGCAAGTGAAGGAGACAACGTAGGAGGTAAAAAGGATTTTCTCTAGTTCTAGATTTGTAGAAGTTTTGAACTAGTAAAGGTGAGTTTCAATGTCCCCATTTTTGCTACTATTTTGGAGTGCTTGCATTGTTTGGGAAATTCAGCAGTTTGTTCAATTTATTTTAAATTTCCATCATGAGGAGTTATTTTCAAATTTTTGAAAATGAATCTAGTTTAGTTTGTTCATCTCCTGAGCTTGGAGATACGTCCCTAGTCCATTAATGTTTAAAGTATTTTAAGGAAAGAGATAGAAACCCTAAAGAATCATCCCGTATGGAAAAGATTGTTGAAAGTGGTATTGTTCAAGTCACGGCCTTCCCTAAGACTATATTGTTACCTAAGATAGTCCAAGAATATGTATGATTCCCACTAGATATGCATTATAAAAAAGAATGTATATGTTTTAGTGCTAATTAATAGGAAAACTATTATATCTATTATGAAAATCCCTAAGAAGGAAACCTATGGAGACTTCACCACTACATTTTTTAAAAGTCATTTTTCAAAAAAAAAAGTCATGGTACATGAGTGTTATAGCTATAAGTTGGTTATTGAATTTTTAAAAGGGTGGTTCGAGGTTACCCATACATCTTACTAGAGAACACATGAAAATGTATATAAGGGATTTGATTATTTTTTTGCACAAGGTCAAAGGTACTAATCAAGCCTTCTTTTTCCAAGACTAGATGTACTCTTTCAATTAAATTATTTTGCAAGGTAAAAAATATTTAGTTTAGGGAGAGATAATAATTGAGAGCCTCCATGATCAATTGAACAATGGAAGTCTAAGTAATTGAGGTTTCTTTGTGTCTTCCTATCTCTTCTATTACTAGGCGTGTACGAGAAATTGGGTAGGTATCCCACATGAGTCTTTCACTTAAGATATTAGGATCTATGAGAACTACCCTCAACTATAAAGGGAGAGGTGCTGTAAAATTTATAGAAGATTCAATGATGTCTTCACTGGTAGGTTAATACATGAATTGATATGAAACTTTGATAAGAGGATGTCTGAAGAAGCTATACAACTAGTGAATACATACAAAAGCTTCTGTAATCAATTTACACATTTTCCTTGTATTAGAGTTGGAGGATTTGAGGGTGAGCCAATGAAGTTTCCCAAGTATGTGCTTAATCTCTTTGTATTGGTGGAATTATGTAGATAGCTAGCTCATGTGAGAAAAAATTTCCACCAAAGAAAGATGTATGAATCTATTTTCCCATTGAACTTTGGTTTTGTGAATGTAAGTTTGTCTTAGATGCATTGAATCTAGAAGTTGATTTGAAGAAATTTAACTTCCAATATTATAAGGCAAGACCCAAATTTGATAATAGAGGCTTCACCAAAAAACACTTACACTTAGGAGGACAGTTCCTACCCATGCCGCATATGGAAGACTTTTGGGAAAATTTTGCAGATGAAGTAGAAGTAAGAAAAAGGAAATGGAGCAGGTTTCCTTACAATAGATTGTTACCTTGGGCCTAAAGATGGATATCGCTGGTTTGAAATAAGAAGAGGAAACTATTATGGACCCTAAATATGAAAAAATCAAATTGCAAGCAATTCTAGAGGTAGATTGGTTAGAAATAAAGAATGATGAAAATGCATGGAGGACATTCCATGTGATAAGAAGAACAGAAAAGTTTATTAGGGAGTATAAATTGGGGAAAATACAAGTCAATGAACAACAAGAATCAGAAATGTATTTTGAAGCTTCATCCCCTATTTCTTTTTCTAATGAGAGTATTGAAACATGTGATGTAGGTACAATTAAAACTAAAGCTAGGAGGTCTGCTTATGGTAGGAAGCCAAAACAAATTGTAGTGGTTAGCTCACCTGCCTAAACCACCAGGTCAAGAACCAAGACAAAAAGGAAAGAGGAACTTGCTGAAAAGAAAGTGATAGATTTTTAGTCAGGTGAGGAGATTGATGCAAATATGACTAATAAAAATATTAGTCCTTTTCAAATAGATGCAAAGCAACAAATATATTAGATAATAGATCTTACAGACTCAATGGTTTTGATCAACCAAACCCCTAATTAGAATTATTTTGTAAAAGAAGTTTTTGATGCTACCATCAAGTGGTTAGAAGTCTCAATCAACAAGAAACTGAATGTAGTTCCAGTCTCTCTACCTCTGGAGGACATGGTGAGTAAATACTTGAGGAAGACCCCAAAGTCAAAAAAAATGAAAGTTACATCCAGGATAGAAATAGATTATAACATGGTAAATTGGATGGCTGAAGTAGCCAAACTTGTGATAGAAAAGCATGTTCAAGATCCCACAACTAAAGACTTTGTGATAGAGAAAGTAGATCTAGGAGTTGGGTATACGGAAGTTGATAATAATCATTTTGATCTATCTTCTAAGAAAATAATGAATAGGTCCTGGAAGGATGGAAAAGATAAGTATGAGTTGAAATAGATAGTGCAGGTGATGACTAAATATATAGAGATATCACTAGTTCCATTCAGCAACCTATTTCTCAAGCATCTCTATTTGTTGATCCAAAATCACCAGCTAGCCAAAATCTTCTGTGTCAAATTCATTGAGGCAAAATGGTACTTGAAGTATTTGATGATTGGTTAGAGGGAGTTATACAAGAAGGTACCAAGTATATCATAGATTTGAGAAATGTCTACGATGATACTACTATAGCCATTGGCGAGTTAAAGACACAAGCGGTTGCCTGGGAAAAGGAAGAAACAAAATGGATGATAGTAGTGTCTCACATGGGTGAAGTTCAGAAATATGGAGTCACAAATTTCTTATCAGAAAACCCCATGAATAATTTTGATGATGGTGTGTTGTACACATGTAATAAAAATAGAGAATGGAGGAATTATGTATTGAAATAGAGCAAAGTAGAATTCACTAAATTGGAGAAAGAACTGAGTGAGCTCAGAAAATTTGTACTAGATGATCTGAAATGTATAAATGTGGTCCATGTACAAGAATATGGAATTTTTGAGAAAGACATAAATTTTTGTGCTTCAAACTTTCAAAGAGGAGACCGAACAGATGAAGGAGCCCAAAGCCCTAGTAGTGGAAGATCTTTTAAAGGTGGAAAGAGCTCAATCTTTACTATATGTGTTGTAATACCCACCCTTTAATTTGATTTTGAGTTGTGGTTTCCAAACTCTTTTTGGCCTTTTCATGTATGTGTTGGTTGTTTTAGTTGGCTTTGGGGATATTCATGTATTACTTTTCATTATATTAATTGATCCATTGCTTAGTTGTGTTATATCTTCTTTTTACATGTGATTTGTGACTATTTCAAGATGGTTATGTATATTCTATGATGTCATTTTTATTATGATTTTCTAACAATACTGACCCTATATATGTATGCACATGGATCATTTGTATGCTTTAATTTTCTGTTTGGTATGTTTGGTATGGTATTGGATAGAGTCTTCGTTACTTACATTGGCAAGATCCACATGATAAACTAGTCTCAACCATTGTTTGTTATACTATATGTATGCATATGCTCCTCTTTATGATGATAGGTTTGCAGGTATCAGGCTACGTCTTCCCTGAATTGGTAGGATTGAGCATTCCCTATCACAATATCTCAATGGTAAGAGAGGAGAGATAACACTAGTACATTTGAGACCTCTTTTTGATGGCTATGCATTGTAATTAAGACACTATGCCATTGGGAAAGAGACACAGACCGGTGTTTCAGTTTTGGTGTTTGAATCACCAATGGTAGCTATGTATGTCGTTATTGCGATGGTCATGCCGTCACAATATGCACCGGCTATGAGGGTTAGTATTTCATCGTTACACATTATGAGTGTTTCCATTATGACAGGTATGCGATGGAGATGTTGTACATGCGATGTCCACCTGTCAGACTATTTCGACATCTGGACATCGCATGTAGTGTTTTGGCATTGGTCGTCCACTGAATACTATCACAATTATGATGGTATGCTATGTTTAAAAAAAAAAAAAATCATGTGCATGGAGTGGGACCTTAAAATATTGAGCTTCTCTTTGTTTCGAGAATAGTTTAACATTCTCTACTTAAGAGGGCCAACCACGTGAAGGTGGAAGCTCATCTGCCCCCTCCTAGGAGCCTCTTATGACCCTTTATGACACTTTAATATTTTTAAGATGTAATCTTAGGGATCGTAAAGGGTCATAAGGGATCCTGGGACATAACAAGTGAGAAACATAAATGTAGGCATCATGGCCACAATTGTTTGGAGACACAATATAATTGAGTGGTATACCCATATGATGAAATACAACCACTACTCCTCTAGTTCTAAGTTGGCACTGTAGGATCCAAAAACCATAGATAAGGAATAAATTTAGAGAGAAAAGGAGGAGGGCCATAATGACTGAAATAATATAGGGATCCTATATTATTTTGGTCATTATGGCCCTCCTCCTCCACTCTCTAAATTTATTCCTTATCTATGGTTTTTGGATACTATAGTGCCAATTTAGAACTGGAGGAGTAGTGGTTTCATTGCATCGTCTGGGTATACCAATCAACTATGTTGTGTCTCCAAACAATTGTGACCATGATATCTACATTTATGTTTCTCAGCTGTTGTGATATCTTCATTTATGTTTCTCAGCTCTGTAGAATATATAGTGTTAGAAGGCCCTAGATGGGCATAAATTCAATGTACAATTATGGTCTTGAATAGATAAAGTGGAGCTGGAATTTCAGCAAGGCTGGGAAAAGTTTGTGCATAATTATGAACTTTTTCCAAAATTCTAGTTTCAGTTTATCTTTACAAGACCATAATTGTACCATTGAATTTCTGTCCATCTGGGCCTTTTAACACCATATGTTCTCCTATTTTTTTTATGTTGTGTCTCCAAAGAATTGTGACCACAATGCCTACATTTATGTTTCTCAGCTCTTGTGAGATTAAAATTGTTCTAAGGAACGTGTCGTGTCTATGTGGAACTGCATAGGATCATCACCAAAGGGGGTTCTGGATCAAAGAACTCCCTTTCACTTAATAATTATGAATCCATCAATGGTATACTAATTTTTTAGGATTGTAAGTTTCCATTGATGGCTTCAAATTACCAAGCAAAAGGTGTAAAAAACACTTAGCAGCCTCTAGAGCCTTTTGCTTGAATTTCTGCCCATCTGGGCCTTCTAACACCATATGGAATGTGATGTGTTTATAGAAGAGATCAGACTCCACCATCATCACTGCCTCACTTCCTAATTTCATTGAAGCAACATAAGACTCCACCATCATCACAATATGATCACTAAACAGGTTTGTATGTCTTCTACTTTTAAGTTGGGTTGTTTCCATTCTTCTTTTATGAAGTTGGGTGATCCTTGCCAATGTCTCTAGGGTTGAATCCAGTATGCTCCTGTATGATCCAAAACCTACAAGGAAGGAAAACATGGGGTTAGATCCAAAGGATCTAAGCAATACCTGGCACTCTATTACTGATCCTCATCTACAATTATGCATATGCATAGTCAAGCCATACACTTCTAAAATGAACAAGGATAGAATTCACACAAACCCATCCAAGATATAGAAAATCATAACGAAGTCATAAACAATAATAAGTTCATGAGTTTATCAAAATATGTCCAACATATCTACATGAAATTCTAAAAAAAATTTAGTATCTACAATAGCCCTCTGTTAATCACATTTATGCATATGGTCCCAACAAAGTACTGCACAAACTACACAAAGAAGGCATCGTAGAAACATGATTTCTGCTTTCGCCATTGAAGAAATCTTGATGACACTAGCTACCTCTCAAGCCTTGCACAAGTTGCACTCATTTCCTACATCAGGTATGGACATAGATGGGGTACATGTAAATGTGGTTTCATTGACCCACTGAAAGTATTGACATCCACTATTTCCCTCCAATACCAAATCTACATCAGTTCTTCCTAAAATGATTATAACTTGTTACATTACTTTTAAACATTAAAATATAATTCCATATCCAGACCTTTTCCCTATTTGGGCAACCCCAAAATGGACACCCAGGATTACTTGTTGTGCATGACATCTTCAACACACAAGGGCCAACACACAATTGACACATAGGCACATTGACCGAAGCCATTGACACTATATCGATAAATATTGCACTATCATTCCAACATATCATTTTGTTTAGTTGGTTATTTTGTTCATTCATACTAATTATAATTGCAATAAAAAACAACATACTAATCATGTAGACAACATCTCAAATCAAATTGCAAAATGACTATTGTCAATCATAGTACATGTAAATGCAATGTCCTAACTGCACTTGATGGAAACCATATGCATAGTTGTGATTGGGACTTTTAGTCCTTACCACACATTGAAATGCATGTAAACACATCTACAGTTGGGGGCATGTCAAATTGTGATATTTCTATCAATATTCAAGTGTATAGTTTGACATTCACAAATTGCCTTGTGTCAGTTGCAGTAAACAAACTAATCTCACAAAAATTGTTGATGTTTCGACAATTCCTCTCATTACTTCTTCTTCACTTGAAACAATTGGGACTACCCGAGAAAGATGAGTAGTCTCTACTATACCATTTTCCATGTTCACTACATACACAGATAATTTCTTCTTTGCTATCTCCATTCCTCATCATGCTTCTTCCTTGTTATATTTGTGGCTAAAATATTGATATTTAGAGTCTACTCACTTTCCCGGGTACTCCCAATTGTATGAATTGGAGTTGAACCATGTGTCACCTACACTCTTGAAAGTCATTGTCGACACATAAACAATTTTTGTGACATGATAAGAAATTTGTGCATGTCAAATTCATGGATGAGACTGGGTCAATGAGTTTGACTCAAAAAACTATACACTTGAATCCAGATAGCAATATCACAAGATAATGAAAACTTTTGATGAAATATTAATGGGAGATGTAGTTGGGTATAAAAAATAATGGTCCATGAAGAACAAAAGAACAAAAGAATGGCATCAAACATTCCAAATGCAAAGATGTAAACAATGCCAGTATTAAACAGTGAGCTCATAAACAATGCATGATGCCCTAGTTTGCAGCCCGTGAGCCATTAAGATATTTCCTCATGAAATGATCATTAATAGGGAGTACCACATAGTACCAATGGGGAGTACAACCACATAGTACATACATATACATATAAATGCATATACATACATGTACATATACATATACATATACATATACATATAAATATATATATATATATATATATATATATATGTATATGTATATACATACATATGTATA
>MU227859.1:2209406-2229237 GCA_018584345.1 Thuja plicata | reverse complement strand
TATATATATATATATATATATTTCAGAAGAATATGCAAGATTACATGCATACATAACAGGATGAACATAAATAATAAGGGTATTCAATATATGTTGTAGTGAATTTACCACATCTATTACAACTACAGAGCCCTTCTTTTTTGTTTGTTTACTTTTACAGTATCACATGCACACTAAGAAAAAGGACAGTGGGGGATAAGGATTCCCCTTCATAGGCACGTTGTGTTGTAGACATTCCTTTTAGCATTTGATGAACCTTTTCTCTAACTATTAGTATTGCTACACTGTTGTGATTTTGTAGCTTTCCTTTTTCAGAAAGATGGGTTCAGACTAGATTAGTGGAGTCATGGTATTAATGCTCTTAGTATTGGAGCTCCTGGCATGTTGTTTCTTTGGTTGTGTATCTACCAAGGAGGTGAGTATTCATGCATGTATGATAGTATATATATATTGAGTATTGACAAGGCTTGTGGTTTATGATAAATGGTTTAATGGGGGTGTGTTGTACATGTTTTGTTACAGGTATATGTTGTCTATTTAGTATATTGGCCCTTCATATATGGATATGTATCTTTAATTGACTTCATACCTGAGCTCTTTTAGAAATTTGGGTGTTTCATTCTAAACATGATGGGTTCTCATTTTAGTTGAAAATAATGTTATGTAAGCCATTGAATGGAATAAGGGATAGTTATATAACCTTAGGGTCACTTGAGTGATCCAAGGACTTGTGTGATCCAAGGACTTATGGAAAAAACTTATAAATATCCTAAATGGGGGTATGAGACACCATGTTGTTGAGTTGACAACATTGGTTGTCAAGTTGACAACACCATTAAGCCTATTTGGTTTTGACAGTCAATTTTATGACTGTTATGGAATAGTTTTGGGCAGTTAGGTGGTTGCAATTGGGTTTGTTTGAAGAGTTTGAGTCTATTTCTTTTTTGATCCATGTGATTTGAAATGGGGGTGTAGACATATAATGACTAATAATGATGATTCTATATGATGAAATTCCATATGTGCAAACCAAATGAAATATTCATGTATGTATGTATGTATGTGTGTGTGTGTGTGTATGTATTTATGTATGTATGTGTATATTTATTTATGTATGTATTTATGTATGTATGTATGTATGTATGTATGTATGTGTGGGTGGGTGTGTATATATAGACACACACATATACATACATAAATATTCACACACACACTTACACACACATATATATACACATATACATACAAACATGTGTATATATGTATGTAAATGTATATATACATGTAAATATATAGGTATATGTATACATACTCACACACGTATATAAATCTACATATACATATATAAACATAAATACACATACATATATGCATACACACGCACCCAAGAGTTGTCGTGTCTATGGATATGTCCAAACATGCACCAAGAAGCATAGTAACTCACAAATAGATTTTTAACAATTATTTGAGTTCAATAACAATTATAAATTTGAGTTACAAGCTATTAAACATGAAGAAATATACACTACATGAGGAAGAATTTCAACATTGATTCCAAATTTGAATATTTATACAAATCATCGACATTGAATACAAGTGAGATACTAATATCTCCTTCATACTATTTATACAAATCACTGACAATGAATACAAGTGAGATATTTATGCCCTCTAGAAAGTCAACTTTGTAGGCATTATATAAAAGATTCCTTAAGATCATACATGGACCTATCTTCTTCCATTTTAATTTATTACAGGCTCCTAGGTGTTTGAAAGCCTTAGGAGTTTTTATTTTTAAAATCATTTAGATCTTTCACATATTCCTCTAGCTCCACTGTCTCCTAAGAATCATCTTCATGGTTTGATATATATACAAATAGTTACCTCATTATGCATTGGTAACCTAATTACTAGATGAGTGACTATAGTACCCTAGTTTGCATTATTAGATGATCTTGTTTAATTTGTGTTCATTACATGAAAAGATACATGTAAAGGAAAATAAATTTCTGCATCTAAAGATTACATGTATATACTATATATATAGCAAATAACTTGTATATACTATACAAGGAAAGGAACTGAAAGATAAAATCATCTGGACTGTTGTGAGCATAGCCAACTTTCAGAAGAATATGCAAGAGTAAAATCATACATAAGAGGATGAACATAAATAATAAGGGTACCAGACATTGCCTGAAGTGATGAATTTTTGACCCAGGTATGAATCCAGTGTGCTCCTACATGATCCAGAACCTGCAAAGAAAAGAGAGATGGGGGTTAGATCAAGAATATATAAGAAATGAATGGCATCCTAATACTGATCCTCATCTACAATTATGCATGTGCATAGTCAAGCCATACACTTCTGAAAGAAAAACCATGCTATAGGACATGTGCAGTCAGAAGAATACTGCATAAGGAAAGAAGATACCATGTTTTTCCTCATGAAATTATCATAAACAGGGAGTACCACATAGTGAATATCAACAAAAAAATAAATAAAGAGATATCAAACACTTCATAGAATTCCTTGAAGGTAATAGCAATGATGCCCTAGGTCTCAAAGCTCATGGGTCATCAAGCATTCCAAATGCAAAGATGTAAACAAATGCTAGTATCAAATAGTGATCTCATAAACAATGCATGATGCCCTAGCTTGCAGCCCACGAGCTATCGAGACATTTCCTCATGAAATGATCATAAACGGGGAGTACCACATAGTGAATATCAACAACAAAACAAATAAAGAGAGATAAAACACTTCACACAATGTCTTGAAGGTAATAGAAATGATGCCCTAGCTTTCAAAGCTCGTGGGTCATCAAGCATTCCATATGCACAGATGTAAACAATGCCAGTATTAAATAGTGAGATAATAAACAATGCATGATTCCCTAGCTTGCAGCCCGTGAGACATCAAGACATTTCCTCAGGAAATGATCATCAATGGGGAGTACCGCATAGTGAATCAACAACAAAACAAATAAAGAGAGATCAAACACTTCAGAAAATGCCTTGAAGGTAATAGCAATGATGCCCTAGCTCTTAAAGCTCATGGGTCATCAAGTATTCGAAATGCAAAGATGTAAACAATGCCAGTATTAAATAGTGAGCTAATAAACAATGCATGATGCCCTAACCTATAGCCCGCGATCCATCGAGAGATTTCCTCATGAAATGATCATAAACAAGGAGTACCACATACTGAATATCAACAAAAAAACAAATAAAGAGAGATCAAACACTTCACACAATGCCTTGAAGGTAATATAAATGATTCCCTAGCTCGCAAACCGTGCGGGTCATCAAGCATTCAAAATGAAAAGATGTAAACAATGCCAGTATTAAATAGTGAGCTCATAAATAATGCATGATGCCCTAGCTTGGAACCCGTGATCCATCAAGACATTTCTAGTATTAACAATGCTAACAATGCTAGTATTAACATTCATATTGTGCCATTAAATCAACAAATGCCATCAAAATGAAGTTGAGTTAGTGATAGTACAAAGCTCGAATGCCTACCTGATCAAGTCGTGGCTACCATATACGAAGATTCCAATCTTCCATAGTTAGGCCCTCTTCGCACTAAATTAGAAATGAGCATTTCTTTTTCTTTTTTCTTTTTTTATAATCACATGGGTGTCGCAATTCTGACAGTATCATTGCTATTACAACAACATCAGGGGCACTTGGAAAAAAAACACAAAAATTACACACAAATCATAGTGCCGTCGCAAATTAGCATTGAAATTTGACCCCAAATGTTGTAGTGTAATATCCAGGACTAAATCCCTACCCTAAACCCTTATTTTTCCCTAGAATGAACAAGAATTTGACTGACTATCCTATCTGAATTTGTCAAGTGACTTGGATTTGTGAGCCTTTCTCTATGTGCTTGTGTGTCTGTTTCAGTTGTTTTTCTATTTCAGTGGTTTTTTTGTTTAGATGGTTTTTAGTTGGATTAATGATGCTTTTAGCTGGTTTTATTTAAATGAGCAATTATGGTAAATATTAATGTTAATAATTGCACCTTTGATAAGGTTAAAACATTGATATATTAAATATATGGCTATTTAATAGTTAAATATTAATTAAATGTCTACATTTAATTAATTGATTTAATTATCAAGTCTTAATTTAATAATTGAGATTTAATAAATATTAAATCCAATTATTGCAATTAATTATACAAATTGAATTATTAAGTATTACTTTAAGTTGCATGATTAATTGATTTAATTTAATTGAAATATTCTCATGCATTTTCAATTGTGACTTCTTTTATATTATAAAGTTGAGTTGTGCATTGTTTTAAGTGAAATTGTGGTGCAGGAGCACCTAGGCTATCCTCAAAGCCCTAGTTATTTTTGGCTTGTAACTAACTCTAGCCAAGTCAGTATGTTTTTTCTTAGACTTTAGAAGGTCTTGTTGTTGTGTGTGACTAGGTGAATTAGTGGTTAGTGATAATTTTATTCTAGTTTAGTTTAGTTTGCTTTTAAGTGTTTAATCCTTAGAATAGGCCTAAATTTGGGAAATGGGATCTAAATGTGTCCTTATCCTATGTAAGGTGATAAATATTATTAAAAAGTATTTAATGATGTTAGTTCATCAAGTTGTATGGGTTAGAGGCCCTAAAAGATAGCTTGCATCATAAATGCAAAAGATGCTCAAAAGTTGTCATGACAACATTTGCAACTTTTTGCAAATGTTGCATGCAACTCAAAAATTTTGGATTCCCCTCATTCTAGGAGTGGGAAATCAATGATAGTGGCCTAAAATGGTGGAGGAAGCATGTTATGTCCCTCTATGGCTCATTTCCTGAGGTAGATTTGATTGTAAGCAAGTTTTTGAAAGCAATAGAGAAAGTGTTCTGAGATACAGAGTATAGTCGACTCATTTGAATGTTCTTTGTGCTTTAATGGATTGAAATACACAATCCATTGGTGGATTTGTGTAGTATGAACATATTAGACATTTTCATTTGGGAAAAAAGTAGTGTAGTGTTAATTTTTTAGCTGTAGAAAATTGTTTATGTTTTAGAGGGTCTACTGGTCCAGTTTAGTGCAATGTTTGTTTTAGGGCTCCCCCATGAAATGCAACTGTGGGAAAATAAAAAGGTTGGATGAATGAGTTAGGGGAGCCTCTATATAGTGTACATATGAAAGTAGGAGGTTAGAGGAGTCAATTTTCTATTTTTATAGCCATGCCCTAGGCAAGTTAGGACTGTCCAGTTAGGTGTATGGCAGGAGAAAAGATGAATGCAGAGACAAGGGTGTGCATGAAATTTTTGAACCAAGTGTGGTCTCAGAGTCTTATAGATCCCAGGTATCGATTTTAGATCTCATCGAATCCATTTGGATATATTTTTCTATCAAAGTTAGTGAACTTCTTGTGAAGAGACAAAATAGGCCTAATAGCCCTACAATTCAAGACAGAGGTGTATGGAAGGCTTGGGGACCCTAGACCTTGAAAATATTTTAGGTCTTCAAAAGGGGTATCTAGATCCTATATTATTTTTAGGGGTTGTTTGGAAGATTTAGAAGTAAATCTAGAAAAAACCCTCTGTATAGGGCTAATTGGTCAATTAGGCCTAATAGGATCATTTTGAGAGAAGCTTTGGAACTCAAACAAATTGGGATTAAAGAAATATGAAAATGGGAATGTATGGATGAAAAATGAACATACAAGTAGTGGAAAAGGTCCTTGTAGAATTTTTGGAGTTGGCATGAAGGGTTTAGGTTTGGAATCCTTCAAGGAAAGTTTGAAGCATTGAGACAAAACTAATGGTAGTTGTCCCTCAAGGTGAAACACAAGAAGAGTGACTCTTAGAGAAGAGTTTGGATTAGTGTTAGTCTCAAAATCATGAGGCTATTGAGATCCTAAAAGAATAATTAGGATCCTAAGTGGACTAGGGAAAGCAAAGTCCTATCTAGAGCATTTTGTGAGCACACCTTGGGGTTACTTCTATCAAATTGTTATCAGAGCATACCTGATAAGACTTGTGGTTAATGTTCCAACCAACTAAATTAGTTGGATAGTCAAAAAAGGTGACTAATGGTAAGCTAGCCAAGAAGGTAGATGATAAAGAAGTGGAGAATAGGATGCTCTGAGACAGATTAGCTCAATTGGAGCAAAAGGTAGATGAAGTTGATGTGAAAGAAGATGAAGTAAAGGATAAGGTTGAAGGGAAAGGCAAGGATATTTCCATTGATGATGAAGTACCTGAAGCTTACCCTATCCTTACTGAGGAGCCAATCTTGAAAGATTTAAAGGCTATGAGTGGAAAATCACTAGAAGGAGTTTCAATATTTACTAGAAAGATGGAGCCAGAGATAGTCCTTCATAGGATAGAGGGACTAGAAAACCATTTTGAGTGTGATGGAATCATTGAGGCTCTAAATGTGAAGGTTGAAAAAGCTAGACCGAGAGGGTCTGCACTCACTTGGTGGAAATTCATCCAAGATGAGAGAGAGAGAAGGAAAGAAAGAGGCCTATTGCTTCATGGAAGGATATGGTTGCAAAATTCAAAGATGCTTATATCCTTGAGGATTATGAAATCCAATTGAATAAGAGAAGGAAAGGTCTGAGACAAAAGGACCTAGATGTAAAATCATACACTAAAGAATTTTAGAGACTTTGCATGAGATCTAGAGTTGTAGAGGATGAGAAGGTTAAGGTAGAAAGATACCTTAATGGACTAAAGTGGACCATACAAGATGAGATGATTCTTTTGACTCCAGACACCATTCATAAGTACCACGAGATTGCCATCAAATTTGAAGAGAAGCTAAGGAAGAAACAAGACTCTAGTACTACAAAAGGAAGAGGTAGAGGAAGAGACACTAGAGGATAGAGAGGTTGATATGGTGGAAGGAGTTCTTAATCCAAGAACCAAGGGGAGAATAAATTTGTTGAACAACAAGAAGGAAACTCCAATAGAGGGGGTTCAAATAGAGGAAGGAACTCTAATAGGATAGGAAGAAACAACAACTAAGGTAGGGGTAATTAATTTTCCACTATGAAGTGTTACCACTACAATAAGATGGTACATCATGCATACAGATGTCTAGAGAAGGGTTCAACTTATTAAGGAGGTGAAAAGAGGGTGAACTATGTCCAAGAAGAAACTAATAGTTGAAAAAAACACCCTAAGGTTCCCTTAGAATCAGAAGAGGGTGAGAACCTTATGATGAGAAGATCTCTAATCAAGGAGCCAGTAAAAGAAGAGCCTAGTTAGAGGAGGTCACTCTTTAGAGTGAAGTGTAAGATGATGGGAAAAGTGATGACATGTAACTGATTGAATGTTTGAATATGTTAAGTTGATCACCAAAATTCAGAAGGATAATGCAAGACATTAAATAATTTAATGGATTGTATTTTCATTGATGTCAACTTGATATAATATAATTGGTTATAATCAAAGTGTCAAAGACTTCAGAGAATCAAAGAAAAAAATATTATGCTTTCAGTAATGCATAAAAGACAAGCATTCACAATGTGACTTCAAATACTGACGGTCAGTAGAAACTAACAAACAAAGATCACCAAAATTCAAGTCACAGTGATGCCCGAGAAAGAACACCGATGAGAATTATCGATGAGAAGAATCACAAGCATATCCAATGGCTAGAAACATAGTGTAAATCAATGGAGAATCCCAAGGAGAACTGGAGTGTTGAACAAAGCTATCAAAGAGTTAAACACTGAAATTAACTTGAGTTCAAAAATGAAAATATATCTAGCTAGAAGAGCTAAATATGGACTTAACTGGTAGTTATCTTTGTTTTCATTGACAAGATAAAGCCAAAGATAAGTAAAGGATTTAAAGATGTTTTGTCCAGTTGGAAAGAAGATATCTGCAAGATAAAACATGACTTTTTATTTAAATCTAATTGGCGAGAATTGTGGATCATGCCAAGATCAAGAAAATCAATAACCTAACAACGGTGATATCATGTCTATAAAAGAAACAACTCAATTAATTATGAATTATGTGGGGGAATGAAAGAAAAGAGGATGTTGAAGAGAAACTGATGAAGATAAACTTCATACAGTACTGATCAATCAAGCTGAGGAAAGAGCTAAAGCTTTCTGCGGAATCAAATTAGAGAAAAGGTATAAAAAGAGATATATTGATCAGAATAGTTTTATGAGATTACAATAGATTAGAAAATATGCAAGTATAAGATGTATATGTGAACAGATCATACTATTTCATTTTAACCATTGATTCAAAAAGTCTCTTAAATGAGTGAGATTTAAAGATCCTTTCTATATTGAGATACATCCAAAGGAGTATCAAAAAGTTTGATCACGAAGACAACATGAGATGCTAGATACCTAATGACAATCCAAGTGAGTGTTTGATCAAGGAAGGTAGCATATAGATTCCCAATATCAAGTGACAAACAAATTTTAAATCCTCTAATAAGGTCCCACCTAAAAGTGTGTTTGTAAATTTTAACTGGGTTGGCTCTTTACCGTGCTCACTTTAGAAGAGTGAAAATTTTGGGTTACCAATCCCAGGTGGTTTTTCCCTTAATAGGTTTTCCACGTTAAAAATCCATGTGTCAATGTATTTATGAGTCATTAATTTAGTGTTTTTCATTACACATAACTTAAGTAGATTGATCGGTATACTCTAGATAATTTACTGTCTTTTGGTAAATTAATAGACTGTTATTTAGTAAACATACAGCAGAAGGTTTAACAAAGCATTCCAAGAAGTAGTAATTTGATAAAAGTATTTGAAGGAATTCATATTATAGGACTTAAGATAACTAGAGGCTTAATATTGTGGTACTAAGTTTTTGGGTTGATTATTAGAATATTTTTGAGGCCACTGATTCACCCCTCCCTCCCTTCTCAGTTATCACTAACAATTGGTATTAGAGCTTGTGTGCTTAGAAAAGGGAGTTTAAAAACTCAAGAAAAAGATCACAAGATGAACAAAAGAGATGTGCCCAAGTTGAATAAAGACAACTTTGAATCATGGAAAAGCATAATAAGACTCCACCTATCAGGTATTGGAAATGATATTGCTCAATACTTAGATATTGAATATGTGTTTCTTACAGGACCTCACACTCTTGAGAAATTAAGAGTAAAGCATGAGCATAATTGCATGATGATAGAACTTCCATTATCACTCTCCGATGCTGAGTTTAAAGATGTCAAAACCTGCACCTTTGCAAAGAAAATATGGGATAAGTTGAAGCTTTCACATGGAGGATATGCCAATGTACTAAGAGAAAAGGCAGAAAGCCTAAGAGAGAGGTTTGATGACCTAAGGATGAAAGAAGGATAAAATATCACTCAGTATAGCTGTAGAATCAAAGAGGTAATAAATTCTATCTGAGGAGTTGGAGGTGTACTTGAAGAGGAGACAGTGGTAAGTAAAATTTTAAGAACCTTACTACCTGTATATGTTATTAGAGTTTTTTCTATTCAAGAAATGGGAGCAGTTGAAAATAATACAGTTACTCTAGATAGTTTGATTGGTAAACTAATTTCATTTGAGATGAACAAATTCAATAATAGTGTCTCACCATCTATAGAATCTGCATTCAAATCTTCTTTAAAGATAAGTAACTCAAGTCATAGACATGCTATTAGAAATGATAGTGAGAGTGATAATGAGGATCAAGGACTTGATGAAATTGAAGCACTAATGGGAAAAATATTGCAGAGAGGCAAAGGTAGATACAAAGGTAAATTACCACTTGTGTGTTTCAATTGTAAAGAGGTTGGACACTTTGCTGCAATATGTCCAAAAAAAAGAAAAGATGAAAAAGGAAATGAAAGATCATATGAGAAGAAGTTTGACAAAGGTGATAACAGAGATTACCAGAGCAACTGACAATTTGACAAGAGAGATACCCAAGACTACAAGGACAAAGGGAAGAAATCTTGTTACCTAGCTGAGAACAGAGCTGATGACACTGACACCGAATCAGAAGAAGACATTGAGATGGTATTTGTAGCCATGAAGGATGATTCAGAAGAAGATGAAGAAAGGTATGTAGAAACTGCACTCATATCTAAAGTTCATAAAAATGATGTCCGAATCATAGATAGTGGTTGCACTCACCATATGACCGGTGATAAAAAAAAGTTTGAGACTTTTCAATAGTATAATGGTGGTTCAATGAGAATGGGAAATGACACACCCTGTCCAATTGAAGGTAAAGGAAATATAATGTTGAATAACCTAATAAAATGTGAAAATTCTTACTAGGTCAAAGGACTGAATTATAATTTGTTAAGTGTTTCACAGCTAAGCAATTCAGGTCATAGAGTTGCATTTGAAAATAAGAAGGCAAAGATCTTCAATGAATTAGGAAGGTTGATTGGTACCGATGAGTAGACAAACGGTAACCTTTTCTATCTTGATGACACTAACACCACTTGTTTAATGGATAGAAATGAAGACATATGGTTGTGGCACAAAAGATTGTGTCATGTGAACTTTGACAACATGATAAAGATAAGCAACAAAAGGAATGTTAGAGGCTTACCAAGCATGACTAAGCCCGAACATATCATGTGCAAGAATTTTCAAAAAGGTAAGATGAAAAAGTCTAGTTTTAAGAGTAAAACCCATACATCTAATGCAATTTTAGAATTAGACCATATAGATCTATGTGGACCCATGAGGACAAAGAGATACTATGGAGATAGGTTTTTAATTATCTTTGTTGATGATTATTCTAGAATGATGATAGTCATTTTCTTAAAAGATAAATCAAAAGAATTTGAGATGTTTAAATAGTATAAATCAATGGTAGAAAAACAAAGTGAAAAGAAATTGAAATGCTTAAGGTTAGAAAGAAGAGGGGAATTTACTTCATAAGAATTCACTGACTATTGCAATGAGCATGGAATTAAAAGATAGGTTTCTGCACTGAGAACACCACAACAAAATGTAATTTCTGAAAGGAGAAACAGATCAATTGTTGATTGTGCAGGAACATTGATCATTGAGAAAAGAATAACTCAAACTTTCTAGAGGGAAGCTGTTAGTATTGCTGTCTATACACTAAATAGAGTACAATTGAAGAAGGACACAAAGAAGACACCCTATGAGTTTTGGTATGGTCATACACCCAATGTAAGTTACTTCAAAATCTTTGGTAGTCAATGTTATATATTGAAGGATGATAGAAATGGAAAACTTGACTACAAAAGTGAAGAAGGTATCTTTCTAGGGTACTCAACCAAAAACAAGGCTTATAAATGTCTTAACAAGTCATCTAACAAAATCATTGAAAGTACAAATGTGAAAATAGATGAATTTGTAGAAAAGAATGATAAGGAAAGAAAAAAGGATCTAGAGGACTACAAAAGGTTTGTTTATACAAAACCTAACACTCTACCTGAGAAACAGTGTGTCACTCCCAAGCATCAGAACATTGCACCCGAGCATCAGGCTGCAATTACAAAAAATCAGGAAAATTGTCAAGATGATATTCCTAACAATGGAGATGAGAATGAAGGTCAAGAAGATGATTAGAATGATGAAAATAGAGCTGAACCAAAAATTGAAAATTATGTCAAAAGACATCATCCATAGAATCAAATCATAGGAGACAAGAAGGCTGGAACAAGAACAAGAAGTAAGTCACTAAACACCAGATGTTACTTTGTGATTTTGAGCCTAAATCTGTTAACATTGCACTTGAGAATGAAGAATAGGTTAGTGCTATGAATGAAGAAATAGAAAAGATTGATAAAAATAGGACATGGAAACTAGTACCAAGACTAGATGACAAGAATTTCATTGGTACCAAAAGGATATTCAGAAACAAGCTGAATGAGAGTGGAGAAGTCACTAGAAACAAAGCAAGATTAGTATGCAAGGGATATGCACAAGAAGAAGGTTTTGATTATGGAGAAACCTTTGATGACATTAATTTATCATTAGTATTCAAACAACACTTTTGGTAAGCTTACACCAAAAGACATTAAAAGGGAAAACCAAAGATCAAATTGGCAGATCACCAAAAATGACTAAGTATAGAAAGAACCGATGACACAAGGTAGTGTGTAAACCAAAAACCACAATGCAAAGAGTTAAAGAGGAACCCGACAGAGGAACTTGAAATGCAAGTTATAGTGTAGACCAATGAAACATATTTAGTGCAACCGACAATAAAAACTGAGGGACAATCAAGCATGACCAAAAGAAAAAACTGACAGTCAGTTGCAGCCCGCAAAAAGTGGATCTGACTTCCACATCAGATAAAAAAAGGGTATTCTATTTATAGGATATTTAATTTTTTTTAAATTGATTTCTTTAGGGACAAGAAACATTAATGTAAGTGTTTTAATCAGTCTAACTGATTTAAAGCACATAGACTAGGAGATCTAGGTGCAAGCTGTAAACCTAATCTTAGAGTTAACATTGTTTTTATCATCAACTTGATGAAATCAATCCATCTATAAATAGATTATGTAATAATTCATTAGAGTATATGTGTAAGAGAGAGGAGAACATAATGATCACATCTATGGATTTAATTGAGAGTTTCAAGAACCAGAGCAGAGAAAGAAGAATTTGATTAGCAGAATCAATAACAGAGGAAACCGGTAATAAGAGGTAATATTCAATCACAGTTAAGGTGATAACATTTTGTATGTGAACTACATAGGATCTGTATCAGCAATAGGAGATTGCACTTACCAAGTCAATTTTTAATTTCCTGTCATTCTAACAAATGAAGCAAAGTGTAAGAAATCCTTCTTGTAAGGTGGATTTAACAGTCCTATATCAAATCTCTTAACCGAGTGCACACTTAATAGTGTTGCTGAAAGATCTTAAGAGAGTAGAATTTAATAGGTCTCCACCAATACTCCTAAGAGGTTAGATCATCAGAAGTGATCAAAATTGTAAGCCTTAACCAGCCCCTTTTATTCTGCAGATAGTGAAGTTTTGTGGGTGCCATCCCCACCGTAGTTTTTACTTCCTAACATGAGTTTTCTACGATATCATATCTTGTGTTATGGGTCAATTATGTTCATGAATGTTTCTATGAATGATTCAAATGTTTATTACTATTATGAATTGATATAACTCTCACAAATATAGTATAGATCAGATGGAATGGATATGCAATTGATTACTGCTGTTAATTGATTAAAGGATAAGAAAAAGTTTAAGAGGTACTGATTCACCCCTCCCCTCTCAGTACTACTTCCCATTAAACCCAACAATTGGTATCAGAGCACATGTGATCATTCCAGGTAAACTACCAATATTGATACAAGCTATCAATATCATGCAAGAATCAAGTAAATCACCTGAAAAGGAAACTCCAAAGGATGCAGGAGAAGAAGTAAATAAAGATAACACCGATGATAAGAAAAACATCAGAGATACTCAGAATGTAACTAACACTACCAAGGTTACAGAAGGAGATAAGGACCAAGATGTGGATACTCAAGAGAAGAATGAGAATACCAAGGAAGATGATGCAAAGGACTCAAATGAAGGAGATAAACCAAAAGATGGAACTCCTAAGAAAATAGACAAAGGTGCTATGATGATACTAAGGTGAATGTAGAGACATCTACAAAAACCTGATGAGATGAAACCAATGCAAAGAAAAAGAAAGATGCACAACAAGTCACATCATCAAGCACAACTGAAAAGGCTGAAAAGTTAGCAATGGTGCTCCACTCCACTAAATCACAAAAGAAGAAAACAAAAAAGAACAAGCTGGAGGTTACACTTGATGAAATCATTGTAATACCAAAGTGTGACCCCACTACACTTGACATGGATGTGCTACAATAATATGGAGAGATATGCCAAAGGAAGGCATTACAAGAAAAGGTGAAGAAACAACATAAGGAATCAATGGTCCTAGAGACAACACGGGACATTCTACACCAGATTGTAACTTATGTTGATATTGATCAAAGGAAGCCAATAATTAATCAACTAGCTATCCTCACCAATGCCATCACAACTCAAAACATTGATGCTGAGAAAGAAATTGAGGAGAGAGAAGAAATTAAGTAGCAACAAAAGCTTCTAGAGAACATCAGCCAAGAAGTGGCCAAAAATAAGGTAAAGCTATCAAAATTACATCCCATTTTATCTGAAGCAATAACCTTAATCCAAAAGCTAAGCACAATTGAAAATTTCACTCAAGAAAATAGTGACAACATAGCTAAGCTGGATATAGATCTAGCAAACAGTGCTAGTATCCTAACAACCGATGGAGAAAATGTAGTCAAACTGCATTATGAAAAGATCATAGAGGTAAAAAAGTTAAGGCAAGAGCTCTGGTAAGCATAGACATGATTCAGAGAAGAAGTAACTAAGTTACAGGCTCAACTTCTACCAAATCTCACACTGCTACAATAGCATATCAGTTCTGCAAGACAACTGATAGCAACTCCTGAGATGCCTATAGCTAACAGCATCTATGATATGCATGCCTAGATAACACTTGAGAAAATGGCTGTAGAAAACCTGAAGGAGCAATTGGATAAAATGATGGAAGACATAAAGTCTTCTCATTCACACATTTTGATAAGCTCTGAGGTAATTGACCTTTTCCCTTAATATCAAATAAAGGGGGAAATGATACTTATACAAAATATCATTGAAAATGTTATGTACATTTAGTCTGAATGGAAAAAAAGTAAGATATGTATATGTACATTCATAAAGGGAAAGTGATATGAAGAAGGAAAATATATCTTATGTATAGATATACTGGCATATACAAAGGGGGAGTCATTAAATGACTAAGGATTATGTATGTTGTATATACTTAACATTTTGTTAGTATTTTGCACATATTAGTTTTTGATACTAATGTCAAAGGGGGAGATTGATGACATTAATTTGTCATTAGTATTCAAACAACACTTTCAGTAATCTTACACCAAAAGACAATAAAAGGCCAAACCGAAGATCAGATTAATAGATCACCAAAAATGACTAAGTACAAAAAGAACCGATGACACAAGGTAGTGTTTAAACTGAAAACCACAATGTAGAAAGTTAAAGTAGAACCCGATAGAGGAACCTGAAATGAAAGTTATAGTGCAGACTGATGAAACAAATTCAGTGCAACCGACAGTAAAAATTGAAGGACAGTCGAGCATGACTGAAAGACAGAACTGACAGTCAGTTGCAGCTCGCAAAAAGTGGATCTCACTTCCATGTAAGATAAAGAAAGGGTATTCTATTTATAGGATATTTAATTGTTTTTAAATTCATTTCTTTAGGGACAAGAAACATTAATGTAAGTTTTTTAATCATTCTAACTAATTTAAAGCACATAGACTAGGAGATCTAGGTGCAAGTTGTAAACCTGATCTTAGGGTTAACATTGTTTTTATCATCAACTCAATGAAATCAATCCATCTATAAATAGATGATGTAATCATTAATTAGAGTGTATGTGGAAGAGAGAGGAGAACAAAACAAGCACATATATGGATTGAATTGAGAGTTTCAAGAACCAAAGTAGAGAAAGAAGAATTTAATTAGTAGAATCAAGAACAGAGGAAACCGATAATCAGAGATAATATTCAATCACAGTTAAGGTGATAATATTTTGTTTGTGAACTACATAGGATCTGTATCAGAAATAGGAGATTTCACTTACAAGGTCAATTTGTAATTTTCCGTCATTCTAACAAATGAAGCAAAGTGTAAGAAATCCTTCTTGTAAGGTGGATTTAACAGTCCTATATCAAATCTCTTAACCGAGTGCACACTTAATAGTATTGCTAAAAGCTCTTAATAGAGTAGACTTTAATAGGTCTCCATCAATACTCCTAACAGGGTAGATCATCAGAAGTGATCAAAATTGTAAGCCTTAACTAGCCCCTTCCATTCTATAGATAGTGAAGTTTTGTGGGTGTCATCCCCACCACAGTTTTTACTTCCTAACAAGATTTTTCTGTGATATCATATCTTGTGTTATGTGTCAATTATGTTCATGAATGTTTCTATGAATGATTCAAATGTTTATTACTATTATGAATTGATATAACTCTCACAAAGATAGTGTAGATCAGATGGAATGGATATGCAATTGATTACTAACGTTAATTGATTAAAGGATAAGAAAAAGTTTTAGAGGTATTGATTCACCCCTCCCCTCTTAGTAATACTTCCCATTAAACCCAACAACCTTTGCACCTATTTCTAGACTAGAAGGAGTTAGAATCTTACTTGCTTGTGTTGCAATTAAAGGATTCAAGGTATACCAGATGGATGTCAAATCTGCATTCCTAAATGGAATACAGGAAGAAGAGGTATACATTGAACAACTAGAAGGGTTTGTTGATCCAAACAAGAGAGACATAGTATGTAGACTACATAAAGCTTTGTATGGATTGAAACAAGAACCTAGATCCTAGTATGAAAGACTTCACTCATATCTCATTAGCTTAAAATTTGTTAGAACAAGTGAAAATAGCAATCTGTACTTAAAAGAAGATATCGATGGTAATATTTTGATTGCTGAAAATTTTGTTGATGTTATCATTTTTGGGGGAAATGAATTGTTATGTAAATCCTTTGCTAATGAAATGAAAAAGGAATTTGAAATGTCTATGTTTGGAGAGATCAAATTCTTTCTTGGTCTACAGATTCTTCAACAAGATGCATGCATATACATCACTCAGTCCAAATACATCAAGGAAGTGCTAGAGATATTAAAGATGGAAGATTCCAAACTAGTTGGAACACCTATGGCTACCAAATGTAAGCTGACAAAAGAAGAAAAATCCAATGAGGTAAATCACACCTTATATAGATCAATGATTGGAAAACTAATGTATGTTGTTCACACCATACCAAATATAGCACTTGCAATTGGAACAGTTGCAAGAATTGTTCTAAGATTCTCTGCTAATCCCAAAGAATCACATATGACTGCTGTCAAGAAAATTTTGAGATATATGAAAAACCCCGAGGAATATGGATTATGGTACAAAAGAGAAGGAAAATTTGAGATACAATTCTATATAGATGTTTATTGGGTTGGAAACATTGATGACCGAAAGAGCACAATTGGAGGACCATTCTTCATGGGTGATAGACTTTTCACATGGATCAACAAGAAGCAAGGATGCATCTCTTAGTCTACTACAAAAGCAGAGTATGTAGTTGCTGCTGAAAATTTCTCCAATATTGCATGGATCAAACAATTGCTGGAAGGTATGAATATGAAGATTCTTGAACCAATAATTATCTATTTTGATAACACCAGTGCAATTAACATTTCTAAGAATCTAGTCATGCAAGCTAAGACCAAGCATATTGCTATAAAGTATCACTATCTAAGAGAACAAGTGCAAACAAAGGAAGTGACATTGGAATATGTTCAATTAAAGGAACAATTAGCTGACATATTCACCAAGCCACTACTGAAGGATACATTTGAGTACCTGAGACATAGACTAGGGATCCAACCCTTGTCTATCGGTCAGTAAGATAACTAGGAGGTTACATCAGCCTATACCAAATCTAAAGATCAGTCATGTTGATGCAAACACTATGATGGAAAACAACCTATACATCTGTGCATAGAAAGGTACAAATCTACACCAAAAACCAGAGACATTGTACTATTGATGGATAGGGAAATTCAAGGAATATATTATGTAAAGGGATGGAACAAGATATAGATGATTTTTGTTTGGTATTGTTGTCAAAGGGAAAGATTATCTCATTATCATTATCCAACTATCATTAGGGAGAAATTTTCACTATCATTAGGGAGAGATATGATAAAGGGAGAGATCATCTCATCATCATAAGGGATAGATTATATCATTATCCATAAAGGTGAAGTTCCTGAGAATCAGAAGGAAGAGTTAATCAATATTCTAAGGGAGAGAAATTGATTACATATTAAATATCCATCTAAGGGAGGGAGTTCAGACAAAGAGAAAGATTTTTGTCAAAGGAAAAAGAGATTATCAAGAAGAGGAACAGTTAAGGTAGAACACATATCAAAACAAACATATCAGATGATACATCTATCCAAAGAAGGGATTGAAGATTAAAGTCAACCATTCTGGATGAAACAAATCTAAGCTATTTTGAGCTTACCAAGAGCCAGACATTTGTAATAGTTACATTAGGAAAGCTTGATAAAAATGTACATTTCATATTGTATTTGTGATAGTTTAGTATGATAATGTAGTATGTTGCCATCAATGCCAAAGGGAGAGATTTATGACATGTAACTGATTGAATGTTTGAAGATGTTAAGTTGATCACCAAAATGTAGAAGGATAATGCAAGACATTAAATCAGTTAATGGATTGTATTTTCATTGATGTCAACTTGATATAATCTAATCGATTATAATAAAAGTGTCAAAGACTTCAGAGAATCAAAGAGAAAAATATTATGCTTTCAATAATGCATAAAAGACAAGAATTCACAATGTGACTTCAAATACCAACGGTCAGTAGAAACTGATAGATAGAGATCACCAAAATTCAAGTCACAGTGATGCCCGAGCAAGAACACTAATGAGCATTACCGATGAGCAGAATCACAAGCATAACTGGTAGCCAGAAACATAGTGTAAAGTGACAGAGAAGCTCGAGGAGAACTGGAGTGTTGACTGAAGCTATCAAAGAGTTAAACACCAAAATTAACTTGAGTTCAAAAACAACAAAATATCTAGCTAGCAGAGATAAATATGGACTTAACTGGTAGTTATCTTTGTTTTCATTGACAAGATAAAGCTAGAGATAAGTAAAAAATTTAAAGATGTTTTGTCCAGTTGGCAAGAAGATCTCTGTGAGATAAAACATGAGTTTTTCTTTAAATCTAATTGGAAAGAATTTTGGATAATGCCAAGATCAAGAAAATCAAGAACCTAACAACAGTGATATCATGTCTATAAAAGAGACAACTCAATTCATTAATAATTGTGTGGGGGAATGAATGAAAAGAGGATGTTGAAGAGAAACTGATGAAGAGCAACTTTGTATAGTACTGATCAATCAAACTAAGGAAAGAGCTAAAGTTTTCTACGGACACCAAGCAATAGAGCACAACATCACTGAGCAGAATCAAAGTGGACCAAAGGTATAAAAAGGGATATATTGATCAGAATAGTTGTATGAGATTATAATAGATCTGAAAATCTTCAAGTATAAGTTGTATATGTGAACAGATCATACTATTTCATTTTAACCATTGATTTAGAAAGTCTCTTAACCGAGCAGGACTTAAAGATCCTTTCTATATTGAGATACATCCAAAGGAGAATAAAAAATTTTGATCATGAAGATAGCATGAGATGCTAGATACCTATTTAAAGGCTAAGTGAGTGTTTGATCAAGGAAGGTAGCATAGAGATGCCCGATATCAAGTGACAGACTAAAATTTTAAATCCTCTAACAAGGTCACACCAAACAGTGTGTTTGTAACCTTTAATAGGGTTGGCTCTTCACTGAGCTCACTTTAGAAGAGAGAAAATTTTTGGTTACCGATCCCAAGTTGTTTTTCCCTTAACAAGGTTTCCACATTAAAAATCCATGTGTTAATGTGTTTATGAGTCATTACTTTAGTGTTTTGCATTACACATAGCTTAACTAGATTTATCGGTATAATGTAAATAATTTACAATCTTTTGGTAAATTAACAGACTGCTATTCGGTAAACATACAGTAGAAGGTTTAACAGAACATTTTGACCAGTAGTAATTTGATAAAAGTATTTGAAGGCATTCATCTTATAGGACTGAAGATAACTAGAGGCTTAATATTGTGGTACTAAGTTTTTGGGTTGATTATTGGAATATTTTTGAGGCCACTAATTCACCCCCCCCCC
>MU227859.1:2199342-2209356 GCA_018584345.1 Thuja plicata | reverse complement strand
TGGAATATTTTTGAGGCCACTAATTCACCCCCCCCCCCTCTCAGTTATTACTAACAAAAAGTGTGTAGAGTCATTATAGACTCAGGGTCTACTGACAATATAGTGTCAGTGGAAGCAGTCAGCAAGTTGAAGATGACAAGAATACCCCACACCAATCCTTACAAGGTCACCTGGCTAAATAAAGGGCAACATGTCCTTGTTAATGAGCAAGCTTGGGTGGATTTTTCAATTGGGAGGTATAAGGAAAAAGTCTTATGTGATGTCCTACCTATGGACGCATGTCACCTACTCCTAGGTAGACCATGGAAATTTTATAGAAAGGCCATGCATGATGGTGCAAAGAACTCATACTCTTTCAAGAAGGAGACTGTGGCATTCAAAATCCAGTCACTACTAGAGGATGTAGAGATGAAGTCATCTAGCCCAAATGTTCTCATGGTGAGTGAGAAGGAGTTCTTAGAGGCCTTGGAAGAAGGAGAGGGAGCTGGTTTTGTGTTGGTGTTGAAACCAAAAGAAGAAAATGCAGACAGAGCAGTAAAGAAGACAGAGTTTCCAAAGAAAGTGTAGGGGCTACTACAAAAGTATGGAGGCATAGTCAGTGATGGAAAGCCATCATCCCTACCACCTAAGAGGTCAGTAAGCCACCAAATAGACCTAATCCCTAGAGATACCCTACCCAATAAGGCTGCATATAAGATGACTCCTCAAAAAAATGAGGAGATAGCTAGGCAGATTCAAGAAATACTAAGCCAAGGTATGATTAGGAAGAGAATTAGCCCTTCTATTGTGCCCACTATCTTAGCCCCTAAAAAGGGAGGAACATGGAGGTTATGTACTAAATCCAGAGCAATAAATAGAATAACCATTAGGTATAGGTTCACTATCCCTAGGATAGAAGACCTAATGGACTTCCTAGGAGGAGCAAGGTATTATACCAAGATAGAACTAAAGAGTGGCTATCATCAAATCAGGGTAAATGAGGGAGGTGAGTGGAAAATAGCCTGCCAGACCACAGAAGGATTGTATGAGTGGCTTTTCATTGCATTTGGGTTATCCAATGCCCCATCAACATTCATGAGGTTGATGAATGAAGTCCTTAAAGACTATATTGGAAAGGTTTTGGTAGTCTACATGGATGATATACTCATCTATACTAAGAAAAGAGAAGAACATCTCAAACACCTAGAAATGGTTTGTAATAAGCTACATGAGGAGGAGCTGATGATAAATTTGGAGAAGTGTGAATTCATCAAGCAAGAGTTAGTGTACCTTGGATTTTTCCTATCTCAAGGAAACCTAAAGATGGATCCTAGAAAAGTGGAGGTCATCATAAACTAACCTCCTCCAAGAACAAGCACCGAGGCAAGATTTTTCATGGCTTAACCCAATACTATATAAAGTTTATCAAACAATTCAATGCAATTTGTGCTCCTATGCTTGATACTATCAAGGGTGGGATGAAGACTAAATTTGTGTGGAATCAACAAGATAACCATGGGTTTGAGCTACTAAAAAAGAAGATTGATACCCAACCAATTTTGGTTTTTCCAAGATTTGAAAAGCTATTTACAGTGGAATGTGATGCCATCAATGTAGCCATTAGTGTTGTCTTGAGCCAAGAGGTAAGACCAGTGGCCTTCCACTTTAAGAAAATAAGTGAAGCTAAGAAGAAATACTCTTCTTATGACCTAGAGATGTATGCTCTAGTCTAGTTACTGAGGAAGTGGAGGCATTATTTTCTTCAAAAATATTTCATAGTATATTCAGACAATCAAGCATAAAGTTTCTTGAACTCTCAAGATAAACTCAGTCACAAGCATATGTAGTGGGTTGAATACCTACAAGCCTACACCTTCAACATCAAACACAAGAAGGGGTTGCAGAATAAGGTAGTAGATGCCTTGAGTAGAAGAGCCTTGACCATTAAATAAATCCAACTACAGATCATGGGGATAGACAACTTCTAAGACCTATATGGTGAAGATGAGGACTTTGCAGACATTTACAAGGTATGCCAAGAGTACAAAACTCACTTTCATAGTCAATTCTCTAAGTATACTTTACAGAGTGGTCTATTGTTTAAAGGAAGTCAATTATGTGTCCCTAGGGGGTCTATTAGAGAGAATATAATATAGGAGAAACACAATGGTGCACTTATTGGCCATTTTGGTGTTAACAAAACTAAAGAATTAGTTCAAAGGTACTACTTTTGGCCCTAGATCCATTTGGATATTAAGAGATATGTAGAAGGTTGTGTTATCTATTATAATGAAAAAGGTACATCTACTAATGCAGGCCTATACCATAATTTAGCCATTCCAATTAGACCATGGGAATGTCTGAGTATGGATTTTGTAGTGGGATTTCCCAAGACAAAGTAGGGAATGGATAGAATTTATGTTATTGTGGACAGATTTAGCAAGATGGCACACTTTGTACCCTAAAAGACAAAAAAAGTTTCCAGTCAGATAGCTTCCCTATTTTTCAAGGAGGTAGTCAGAATGCATGGTTTTCCATTGAGCATAGTATCTGGCAGAGACACAAAGTTTATGAGTCATTTTCAGAATACTCTCTAGCAAAAGTTGGGAACAAACTTGTCTTTTGGATCTACATAACATCCTCAATCTGATGGCCAAATAGAGGTAGTCAATAGGAGTCTTGGAAATCTCCTAAGGTGTCTAACTAGCGAGTATGGTCAAACTTGGGACCAACTCATTGGGAAAGAAGAATATGCCTACAATGAAATAGTGAATAGGACTACTGGTAAGAGTCCTTTTGAAATAGTTTATTGCCTTCATCCAAGAGGCATATATGAGCTCTGAGATCTGAAGGAAGGAGCGAAGGGAAATGGCTATGCTAATGACTTTGCACATGCTATGCAAGAAGTCCATGAGACAGTGAGGAAGACACTCATTGAAAATACAAAGAAGAATAAGAGAAAAGTGGATGAGAGGAAAAGAGATGTCCAATTCAAAGTTGGGGATCTAGTGATGGTTCACCTCAACAAGGCAATATTATAGAAAATAACACCACATAAGATTTAGATGAGAATAATTGGCCCATGTGTCATACTGGCCAAATATGGAGCAAATGCCTACAAGGTGGAACTTTGAGAGGATATGGGGTTATCTCTGGTGTTTAATGTTATTGACCTGGTTTTATACAAATGCCCAATCCCAGATATAGATTAGAGTTTGACTAAAGTCATACAGGAGGTGGAACAACTCAACTTGCCATCTGTACCAATCAAGGAAGCAGAACACATAATGGATTTCAGAGTCTACAAGAAGACAAGGAAGAAGGAATATTAAGAAAACTTAGTGAAGTGGCATGGAAAACCAGATGTAGATGCAGTATGGATAAAGGAAACAAATTTCAAAAAATTTGGGCATTGACCTCAACTTACTCAATCCAAGGGTGGATTGAAGTCTTTTCATTTGGGTAGGATGGTGTAGGAGTACCTAGGCTATCCTCAAAGCCCTAGTTAGTTTTGTCTTGTAACTAACTCTAGCCAAATCAGTATATTTTTTCTTAGACCTTAAAAGGTCTTGTTTTTGTGTGTGACTAGGTCAATTAGTGGTTAGTGCTAATTTCATTCTTTTTTAGTTTATTTTTCTTTTAAGTGTTTAGTCCTTAGAATAGGCCTAAATTTGGTAAATGGGGTCTAAATCTATCCTAGACCTATGTAAGGTGAGAAAGATGCTTAAAAGGGATTTAATGATTCTATTTAATTAATTTTTATGTTCTAGAGGCCCTGAAAGATAGTTTGCATCATAAATGCAAAAGATGCTCAAAAGTTGTCATGACAACATTTGCAAATTTTTGCAAATGTTGCATGCAACTCGACAACTTTGGATTCCCCTCATTCTAGGAGTGGGAAATAAATTCTAGTGGCCTAAAATGGTGGAGAAAGAATCTTATGGCACTCTATGGCTCATTTCCTGAGGTAGATTTGATTGTAACCAAGTTTTTGAAAGCAATAGAGGAAGTATTCTGAGATACAAAGTACAGTCAACTCATTTGAATGTTCTTTGTGCTTTAATTGATTGAAATACTTGATCTATTGGTGGATTCGTATATTAGGAACATATTCAATACTTTTTCATTCAGGAAGCAAGTAGTGTAGTGTTAATTTTTTAGCTGTAGGAAATTGTTTAAGTTTTAGAGAGTTATTTGGTCCACTTGAGTACAATTTTGGTTTTATGACTCCCCCATGAAATCCAACCGTTGGAAAATCAAAAGGTTAGATGAATGAGTTAGGGAAGCCTCTTTATAGTTTACATATGCAAGTAGGAGTTTAGAGGAGTCTATTTTCTATTTTTATAGCCATGCCCTAGGCAAACTAGGACTGTCCGATTAGGTGTATGGTAGGAGAAAAAATGAATGCAGAGACAAGGGTGTGTATGAAGTTCTGAACCAAGTGTGGTCTTAGAGTCTTTAGCATCTTATAAATCCTTGGTATCAAGTACAGAGCTCATCCAATCCATTTGGATAGATTTTTCCATCAAAGTTAGTGAACTTCTTGTGAAGAGACAAAATAGGCCTAATAGCCCTACAATTCAGGATAGAGGTGTACAGAAGGCTTAGGGACCCTAGACCTTGAAAATATTTTAGGTATTCAAAAAGGGTATCTAGATCCTAGATTATTTTTAGGGGTTGTTTGGAAGATTTAGAAGTAAACCTAGAAAAACCCTCTGGATAGGGCTAATTGGTCAATTAGGCCTAATAGGATCATTTTGAGAGAAGCTTTGGAAATCGACCAAATCGGGATTAAAGACCTATGAAAATGGGAATTTATGGATGGATAATGAACATAAAAGTAGTGGACAAGGCCCTTGTAGAATTTGTGGAGTTGGCATGAAGGGTTTAGGTTTGGAATCCTTCAAGGCAAGTGTGAAGCATTGAGACAAAACTAATCGTAGTTGTTCCTAAAGGTGAAACACAAGAAGAGTGGCTATTAGAGAAGATTTTAGATTAGTTTTAGGCTCAGTGTCTTGAGGCTATTGAGATCCTAAAAGAATAATTGGGATTGTAAGTGGAATAGGGAAAGCAAAGTCTTTTCTAGAGCATTGTGTGAGCACACCTTGGGGTTACTTCTATCAAATTGAAAGTAAAGAATTTATTTTAATTTTTAATTAGATAATTAATATTCCATTAGGGTTTCACTTTTTGAAAACCTAATTGCCTGGTTTTTCTTTATCTCTGAACTAGAAGCCACTTTTGAGGTTGTTCAATCAAGGAAAAGGAGAATTCAGGTGATTGGAGATTTGTTGAAAGCTTAGGAGTATTTTGGATTCGTGATTTCTTTGGATTTCAATTGGATCTTCTCACCAGTTACTATGGTAGGATCTTGATCTTGTTAATTTTATCTTTCTAGATCCCTATCTTTTATGCTTCTAGATTGATGAGATCCTGTGTTTGAATCTTCCTTGTTTGATACTATGTGTTTTTATTGCTTAAAATTGGAAGAATAGGTTATTCAATTAATTTTGTGGTTTTTCCTCCATGATTGTATTTCAGATTTGTGTTTTGGGCTTAAGGGTTTCATCTAATTTCTTTGGTTGTAATATGGGCATCAGGGTTTTCATTTGATATGAATTAGTTTCCAAAACTATCATTGGGGTTTCAAATCTGTGAAGTTGTCTTCTTTTGTGAGAAAATTTAATATTGTAGCCAAAATGGATTTTAGTCTTCAGATCTATAAATCCCATACCTTAAAAAGAAAAAAAATATACCCTTACCAGGGTCCTGTCCAAATCCCAGATCTAGATCTGCATGGAGGAAGAGAAAAAAAATAGTTAATTGCATGCTTAGAAATTCTCTTAAAATAAAGATTAATGTTAAAATTAATATATTCCCTTGGTTGCATCAATTGCATGTTGTAGAGAAATGTTTTATCATTTTCCCTTTGAGTTGTTATTTTTCCTTCCTATATTAAAAATGAATCTTAGCCTAAGTTGCATGGTTTTGTTTTTAAAAAAATACCTTTATATTATTAAAGAGAAAAAAAAAAGAAATTAAAAATTAAAATATGTCCCTTTGCTGTAAAAATACAAACTGGTTATTTTAAACATATTCTGATTGAGTAAATATAATATAATTAAATTATTAAACGAAAAAAAAAAGAAAAGGAAAAATTGAAACGAAAGTAAATTTTAAAAAAAAATTAAAAGAAAATGTTTTGGGGAGGGGGGTTTAACGCCACCCCACTCCCCATGGGGTCACGGCTTGCTAGGTGCAAAAGCCAAGGTTGTCGGCATGATAGACCTGTTGTAGACCGCAACAGCCCCATGACTCTTCCTTAAAGGAAGGGAGCGTGTGGAGGGCGGGGGGGTGGGTGCGGGGTCCAACCCACCCCTANGGGGGGTGCGGGGTCCAACCCACCCCTAAAAAAGGTTTGTTTAAAAATGTTTTTTAATTTTATTTTTTACAGATTTAAATTTTAGGTTTTGTTTTATTTAATTAATTAAAACTTGTTTTTTTAATTGATATTTATAAAGTTTATTATTATTATTATTATATTAATTATATTTTATTAATAGTTTGATTTAGTTGTTATTAATATTTTATAAGTTAATATTATTGTTATTTTTATTTTTAATTAATAATAGATATTAATTAAGAATAGTAATTAATATATGATGTTGTTATTATTAGATTTTAATTAATAATAATTATTAGTTAAGTTTGGGAGTTAATATTTAAAATTAATTTTGGGTGTTATTTATATCGATGAGATTTGTTTATTTGATTCCGTCAAATTTAGAAAGATAGGCTAGTTAAGTGAATAGAGATATTTTACTAGATTATTTACGTAATCATAATTTATCCATACTGATAATTTTGCATACTTAATTAGAACGCTTTTATAAATGCTTAGATGTTTTTTTAAACTGCTTTCAATCATAGCTATGGATGAGTGTCTTTCACGTGTACTCTCTTAGTCAACTGTAACTTTTATTATGATATCTATGTCATTACGTTCTTTGTGGATTATTTGTTATTGTATCTGGGAAATACGTTGGCTATTAAGAGGTGAAACCAAAGGTTTTGGGGTTTTCTTTTCTCTATGGTGTCTTGCATATTTTTCAGTGCATGTTCTTTTGGAGGTTGTAATGGTTCTTTTTATGTATCAACCTTGTTCAGTCTAGGCTCGAGTCTATGTGATCTCTTGGGGGTACTTATGTTGATTTTGGATCCAATCTACTTACCCAACCTGGTTTGTCAAAATTTTATCTTATATGGTCTTGTGAGAGTACTATAAGTTGTTATGGTTAATTGAGAACCAATGTATTCCTATATGGGAAGGAATCAATGTTGATATTTATGATATACCTTCATGATATTGTTTTGAGCCTAGGTAGGTTAACTGAGTGTATAGATGGGAAGTGGTTTGCAATGGGGGCTAGGGCCCTAAGTGGCTACTAGGGTAGCTCATTGAAAAGTAAATTAATAAGTGGAAACATGAAACATTAATGGGGTTTTAAAATGAATTAATAAGAGGTTTTGAGTCTCTACCCATTCCTTGAGTGCTATTACAGGCTAGGATGGGAGTCAGAATCCTTGTCTTCATGAAAGGATTACTATGCCACATAGAGTCACTTGGGGGCCAGGGTCCAGGGAGGGCTACTATGGTAACTCAAGGGTAGACATATGTGATGTCACTTCCCTATATGTAGCTTAGGTTATTCTATGTGTGTCGGGTGCCTCTGGTATTGTATATATTATTTATTGTGTTTCAGAAAGCTTCTAGGATCTTCCTATGTATTCCTTTATGATGTCTTGTATACCTTTGATGTTACCTTCTTATTGTATACCCGTATGAGTGGGCCTGATATTATCTCCTCAACATGGTGGGAGTGGACCTTTGGTTCCATGAGGTTAGGTGGTATTTATTATTTTACCATTTGAGATCCAACATTCTTCTTCATTCTTGGATGATCCTTGTTGCATTTCTACCTTTTGATTCTTCTGGAGACTTATTCAGTTTCATGAGTTATATACTTGTACCATATCTATATATCGGTTGAAATCCTTTTAGAGGATGTTTTGTATTGTTATGTATAATTGCATACCTTGCAAATTGTGCAGTAGATGTTGATTCATGTATGTATACCTTGATTATCAGTTGTATATGTGGTCTTATTATATGAAATGGTTATTATGGATTTAGTTGATATATCTTTTATGTTAGTTCTTTCTAGTTGTTCTTCGTAGATTAGTTGCTTAAGTAATTCTACGTCAAGGAACCCTCGAGATTTGTAATCTATGTTCGAGTTGATTTTATGTGATTCATTGTATTTCTTCTGTGTTGTTATCATTATTGTTTGTAAACATTTAAAAAAAAATATCATGTTAACTTAGTTGCATGTTTAGGTTAGTTTCTTCTGGGTTCCCTGGAGGGGCATTACACTTGGTATTAGAGCACATGTTTCTATACTGGGAGCTCTAGAAAAATTGTATGCCCTTTAGGTGGTTAGTAGTGCATGTTAGCACACGTCTCCTTATATCTTTGGACTCAAATTTCATGATCTCTTAGTCATGTATGTGGTTCTTCCCACTTGATCTGGGAGTGATGTTTAGTCTTGGTCGTTATAGGTGAATACCTACTAAGGTTTGAATTGTGCTAGGATCTATGTTGAAACTCAAGGGTGTCTAGTCTCTTCATTTCTCATTAAGTTTTTAATCATCTATAGGAGTTTTTTTTTACAGTGAGCAGATGACTTGCTTCTTTTGGCCTTGTGTAGTTTGTATGTATGAGGACTTGGTGATAGTAACTGGACTGCCTTGTCTATTATAGCATGATAGTATTGTTATAATGGAATGGTGTGTACTAAGAGGGGAGGGTTGAATCAGTACCCTTTAAATTTTTTATCAATTAACCTTAATCCTTTAGTAATCAATTCCTTGCATTACCGACCATATGTGCTATTCTATCTTTGTGTATGTAATATTAAATCATAAACTTAATTTGCATGTTAAAATTCAAAGAAACATTCATGACATTTAATGACACATGAAACAAGATTTGGTAACACAGAAAACCCTTGTTAGAAGGTAAAAAATGTGGTGGGGATGAAACCCATAAAAATTTACTATCTATAGAATGGAAGGGGCCAATTAAGGCTTACAAGTTTGATCACTTCTGATGATCTTACCCTATTAGGAAATTTTTTTAGACTAGTTAAGGTCTACTCTGTTAAGAGCTTTAGCAACACTATTTAGTGTGCACTCGGTTAAGAGATTTACAAAAGGATTGTTAAATCTACCTTCTTAAAGGATTTCTTCTATTTTCTACACTTGTTAGAATGTAGTAAAAAATACTTATTGACCTGAAATAATGCAATCCTAAATTGCTGAGTATAGATCCATTAAAGTTTACAATATGATGTATCACCTATAGTGATTGATTAATACCTATGTTCTTCTCGGTAGCCTTGGATCTTGTTCTTTGTAACTGATTTCATATTTTGTTTACCTTCTACATGAAACTCTATATATGATCCATAAATGTATCTACAACTACAATGATGTAGGAGCATCCTGGGTGTAAGGGCAATCTTGCATCACCCAAAAATATTTCTGTTTTCTTTTCAATAAGGGCTACCTTGTACAGAGCTGCTATTTATGGAAACTTTCTATTTTTAGTAAGTTGGCCATACGATCTCGGAATGTTCTGATTTTGCATGTGGAGGTTCATCTCAGTCATATCAACTTGCCAGTAAAGTTTCATGGCTAGATCAGGTCTAGTTTTGAAGATATTGAAAATTTTCGGTATTGAAAACAGGGTACTGAAACTTCAAGCTGAGTTTTGAAGGCTTTAGAGGCCCCGGATGAGGTTGAAACTTGGGCTTGATGATAATTGCATCATTGAGTTGTTGTAGAGCTCTTCGTGGCATTTCCGAAATGGGGTTATAATAGTCAATCGAGTCAACTGGTGATGACTTATGGTCTCCGAAAGTTGGGTCACCTGAAATAGCAGAAAATAATTTTCCTTCAAAATTTTCGGGTTTC
>MU227859.1:2179952-2193997 GCA_018584345.1 Thuja plicata | reverse complement strand
ATGTACTAAATTGAAAAATAAAATAATTCTAAGTTTGGTCAGCCCTAAGGGCTAAATTTCTGGAACCTTCTCGGGCGGTGGAAATTGCCTATATAAAGAAGACCCGTAGTGTTGTTTTAGGCAGTTCTGGGTAGATCTGGGTAATAATCTGAGGCTTTGTCCTACAGAATATTGTAAGGGGAATGCCCATGTGGCTTTGCATATTGTAATTCTGAAAGTTTGTAATTCCGCATTTGTGGAGATAATAAGAAGTCCATTTTCTGTTCTTGCAAATTGTTGTTGCTTCTCTGTTTCTGTTATGTGTTTGTGGTATTAAGGGGAGCACCCCTTCATCATACAATCATTATCACATCATCTTGTTTTGATTAATTATACATCTATTTATACAATGAATTTGACCTAAAATAAGTTTCATGCTTTACAATGATAACTCTATGATTAAAGGTTTATAACTTGACATTGATCTCCTAGTTTACATGTTTTCAATTGGTTAGAATGATTAAAACAATTACAATTCCTTTACTTTTCCATCAAGAAATGGATTTAAAGTTAATCTTTAAACTAAATATAAAACTTAAGTGCTTTATCTGACGTGTAAGTCAGATTCACATTTCTTGGAATAAAACTATCTCTTGGTAGATTGGTGCTTGGGCTTCTCTTTAGTATGCCTATCGGTGTTCACTATAAACTTTTCTTTTAGGTTTCTCAATAGGTTTTTTCATCATTTATATTGTAACTTGTTCTATCGGTTTACTTTGTTAGCTGATTTGTCGAGTTACATTGTTAGCTGCTCTATCGGGTTACACTATTAGCTGCTTTGTCAGGTTATACTATAATCTTGTCTTTTGATGATCATGTACTGACAGTTCAAAACTATTTCCTTTGCATACTAATGAAAAAATATGTCATCAATCTCCCCCTTTGACATTAGTGTCAAAAACTGATATGTGCAAAAACTAAAATGTTTAGTATATACACCATCTGTTCATCTTGTCAATATGACTCCCCCTATATGTATGCCTCGGTATAGTATGTGTACACGTATATATTCTTGCATTTATACATATATTTCCTCCTTTCATTAATTCCCCCTTTTTTCCTAATCATTTCCCCATTTATTATTTCTCTCTTTGTCACATATTATTTCCCCCTTTTTTTGATAATAAGGACAAAGGTGTAATACTTACAACTTGTCAAAGATGTGGGAATGGGATTTCTGCATGTCTTCCATCATTTTGTCCCACTTCTCCTTAAGTTTTTCCAGGGCCATGTTATCCAATGTTATTCTTGCATGCATATCATAGATATTGTCAGTGACAGATCTCCAGGGTGGCGACAAATTGTCTTGCTGAAATCATATGTTGTTGTAGTAATGTGATATTATGTAGAAGTAGAGCCTGGAGCTCAATTACCTCATCTCTGAATTTTGATGCTACCTCTAGAATCTCAAGTCTCAACCTTTTAGCTTCCATAACCTTGTCATAATGTAATTTGATTGCATTTTCATTGGTTATAAGACCTTATGCACTATCATTTAGATCTGCATCTATCTATGCAATCTTCTCGCTATTCTAATTAGTGAATTGCTCAAATGTGTATAATTTCTAAACTAAGGTTATAACTTATGAAATAATGGGTTCTAATGTGTTGACCAATTCAGATATTTTTACCTTGTTATCTACCATTTCTTGGCTAATTTTATCAATCAATTTGTATTGGTATTTATTCTCTACATGTTCTTCTATTTCCTTCTCTGCATCTACATTCTCTAATGTGATGGCGTTCAAAAGAACTTCTAATTGAGAAAGTTTAGGAGCATCTTGATCAATGTCAATATCAGGTACAATATGCACAAGTATTTCCTTGGTTGTCTCTAGTACCCATGTGTCCTTTGTCTCCTTTTTAAGCTTATCTTGGATAGATTTCCTTTTACAAAGTTCTACATACTTTGTAAGTGACTCCGGATCCAATGTCCTAGGATCACATTCTAGTATTTCAATTATCTCATCTAGTGTAACTGTGTGTATAGTTGGAAAATGGAAGCACTTCCATAGGAGAATGGTTTAGCCTTCTGAGTGAGTGTTTTGGGGTCATGAAAAGTTCCTTTGAATGGGTTCCTGATCTTGACATGGCTTCCCCCCTGACCTGCCTTTCTAACCTCCATTTCCTGACCTAAATTCTTCATTCTGGGTCTCTGACCTGTGATCCTGGGATCTGAGGATAGGGTCAACCTCCTAGGACAGGGTTGACCTTGGCCCTATCCTAGGATAGGGTCAACCTTGGCCCTGCCCTAGAATAGGGTTGACCTCAGCCCTATCCTAGGATAGGGCCAACCTCGACCCTGTCCCAGGGTCCAAATTCTGGGAACGTTTGGTTTCCGGGATGTTGGTCTTCACAAAAAGTTTATTCCCGCTTCTGGGTCAGCTATTTCGGGTTTCGAATTGGTTGATTCCTAAATTATATTTAATATTGGTCCTCTCCTAGGGGTAAAGGCTTAAATGATGATTTAATTATCCTATGTAGGCCTCCATAGAAGATTGTGCCCAAATTTCATATAAAAGGGAGCCTTGTCCTTTCATTTTCTCTAAGCATCATTATGCAATTGAGAAGGATCTTCAAGTGAAATTCAAGCAAGCTAAGGAGAAAGATTTCAAGCAAGCATCCATCCATTCTCAAGCATTCAAGCATCCATTTTCATGAAGGAGATCCATTGGAGGCCATTGAAGGATTCAAGCCAAAAAGTGCCCTTTTGGTGATCTCTCCATCCATCTTCTTCCAAAGCCCTTGTCAAGTTCAAGAATCCATTCAAGACTTGGTGTTGGAGATCTACAAGAAAGAGATTGAAGACATCCTTCCATTCTACATTCCATATTTTGAAGCATACTTGTGGATCCATGGATTCGAATCCGCCACAGGGACATTACAAGCAAGGTGAATTTGAGTTTTGCTTTGCTTTATGCAATCTTTAATTACATATATTAAGGTTAATTCCAAAACCAGGGTTTGACCAAGGAAAACCCCTCCCCAACAACAAACAAAAATTTTTCTTGCAGGTATAGGTTCGGGACTGTAAATCTGAGGCCAGATCTGGATACCCTTTTTGGATTTCTTTCAGACTGTGCAAACAGGGACACTTTCAGAGTTGAGCAGATCGAGTTGGCAAAAGTGGTACAGGGTCAACCTTTTTCATAAGACGACATCGAAATGGAAAAATATTTCTGGGTTTTTTCCGTCTCTGTGTTCCATATAGGTATCAACTATCAGCATCTCCAGAAAAAGTCTATAGATCTTAGAAAATAGCAATATTTGATCTACCATTTTGCAAGGTTGGTACTTTCTCCTATTCTTTTCAATTACTGTCATTAATCATATTAATCAATCAAATTACAGAATTTAAGATCCCCTTTCTTGGTCTCTTTCCAAATATTGGATTCATTTGTGTATTAACCCCTTTGGGGTTGATCAAAATTGGATCTCCTATTTGTGTATTTGAGGGTGAAAGAAAGGAGCATCTTATCTTCCCTTAATCACAATCACAATTGCAAAATACAATAAATCAAATTCAAGTAAGTGTGAAGTGGGGTTAAGGAAATCAACACAAATAACGATTAACAATTCAAACCCTCTCCTTAAACCAAATTTTTTCCTCCTTTACATTTTAGTAACATTCAATCCCCCATTTCATATGTTACACTGTGTAACTGGATTTTTATTCTTTTTCTTCTTCTTCTTTGAAAGAGTTGTGGAAGCACCTGTATGCAGTACCATAGAAATTTCCTTTTCTTGGTCTGATGTAATTGATGAAGTCTTTGGAGATGTTGTGCCTTTTACCTATTTCTCAGTATTTACCTGTTGGTTTGGTGTAGACATCTCCACATCAACCTTAGCTTTATTTGAAACTTCTCCTTCGGTATTCTTTGGAGTGGCATTACCTTGCTTCTCTTCTTCACCTTTATCTTTATTCTCTCTATATTTTTCCTTTTTGTTCTTCATTTGTTTCTTTTTCCTTTCCATCTATTACATTCTATTCATCAATTGTGTTTTTATTCTCATCTTCACCCTTATCCTTGGGTATGCTTGCATCATGGTCTGGTGTTTTATCTCTTGTTTCTGTCATTATATTTATAGCTTGTATCAATAATGTCATTTGTCCTGGAATATTAACCTGTGCAACATTTGTTGTTGTGTCCTTTTCCTTGGTTTTCTCAGAGGTAACAGTGACATCTTCATCTTCCTTTACCTCATCGGCAAGATCTTCAGTGATATCTATTATTGTCACATCTTGGATTGTGACATCCATTGTGTCTCCTAATTGTGATAGCTAAATATGGGCCTTTGATTTATCTGTACACTTCAACATGGTCATTGTTCACCAGTCACATACAAGAATGGATATCAAATTATCCATCTTTCATTTCATTATGATTCAACCTGTTGCCTCCTATCTGGGAAGGGTTTTGAGTAGCTCTCAGCATTCGAGAGTCCAACAACCAAGATCAACCTAAAAATGAAGGATTTAATCTAGGAATATGAAATGCAAGATTAAGCTAAGAAACAAGTGAAGATTAATCTAGAAGTGCTTGAAAGAAGCTAATCTATGTATGATTAATCTAAGAGCATGATATAAATTCATTGCAAGTGATAACAAAATGGAAGCTTGAATTGCATAAAATATGAGTTAATAATTTAACAGTGGTTCGATGCTTTAAATATGCATTCTCCTTTTTGAATGAGAAATGAGGTTCTTTTATAGGATGAGAGTCCGTTCAGAATAGAAAGTTTCCTTTGAGAGAAACAGTTAACTTATGGAAATCCAGTTGAGAATAGAAAGTTTATTTTCAGAGAAATAGTCAACTGTTTCCTTTTTGAGTGAGTGAGTCAGTTAACTGATTTGTTTCTCTTTTAAATCACAGTTAACTCAAAGTTTCTATTTCTGAACTGGAGAGAAGATTTTGCAGATAATATTTAACTAAATAAATAAAATATGACCTCATAAATGTATTTTCTCAATTATTTGAACAATTAAATTCAATTATTGAAATGAGGATATTTATTTAATAATTAAATATTATTTAATTTCTTTTTATGTATTTTAGCTAAAAGGGTGAATTTAATTGAACTAAAGTGCTAGGAATTTGTAATTAAATCAATTCGATTATAGGGTTCATTTAGCCAATTAGGAATTAAATATAGTATGTGATTGATGCAGATTTAGGATTTTCTACATTTGACACTTAGGTCAAGTAGAGTCAGTCGAGACTCAGAATTGCCTAGTACAATAGGAGTTTGATGATTTAGAAAGGTCGACAAATGCAACAAAATTGGTTAGGGTTGCATGATGCCAATTTTGGGCTGTTACATTTTGCCCCTCTTTGAATTGATGTGCGAAAAATGCATTGATTCAATGTATAGTATGATGTTTAAAGCATAGAATAATTGATTTTGAGAATTGATGATGGTTTCAGAGCCATCTCCAGAATAGAGCTTAACTCTCCAAAGTCTAGGTTAGATTTTTGAGACACTAGTCAAGTCAAGTTTTTGAGGGGAATCTTTAGAACAAAGCTAGATTCTCAGGAATTCAGGTTAGATTGCCTCAATACCTAATAGATTATCACTTTTGAAAATACTTTCCATAGAACGAGTCTCAATTTTTAGGAGTCAGGGTTAGATTACCCCGATACATGGTAGTGAGATTTTAGGAACCATCTTCAGAATGAATCTTGACTCTCAGGAATCCAGGTTAAATTGCCCCGATACCTAATAGATGAGATTTTGAGAATTATCTCTAGAATGAAGCTTGACTCTCAGGAATCTAGGCTAGATTGCCACAATACTTAATAGATTAGATTTCAAGAATCATTTCCAGAATGAAGCTTGATCCTCAGGGATCTGAGTTAGATTGCTCAAATACCTAAGATTGAAATCATATCAGATTGATTAAGATAGATTGGAAGTGATTCAATGATGTAATCATCCTTCCCCTCGGGAGTGAAATGGAAAGATGACACGTCAGAATGGTGATTAAAAGCGAGAAATCATAGAGAGATATTGAATTGAAGGTTGATAAGAACTCATAATAGATTATGAAAGAATCCAGAAGATGTGAGAGAATGTTGATTGGAGATGATTCTGACAAGAAAGCGAAGTCAGAACTTTGACTACACAAGCATCCGATCACGTCGGTTGCAAGATTTAAAATGCGATTTTGAGCTATATAGAAGTATCAGATTTTGATTTCGATCACGAAAATGGAACACTTTTGAAAATTAGATTCCAATTCAAAGCATTTGGAATTGAAGAGTGAGAGTAAGGATCAAACACTTGGGTAGTAGTGATGAAGCCAGAATGGTAAAGAAGAACCCCTCATCATACAAATCAAGGAGAACACAATGAAGTGAACACCAAAACGTTGACTAGAATGCAAGTCTAGAATGAATGTGAAATCTTATGCTAGATGCAAATGAAAGTGCAATCCTATGCTAGATGTAATGAAAGTGTGATCCTATGCTAGAATGAAAGTGCAAGACTATGCGAGATGCAATTCCTAGGACGTGGTTGTTGGACCCATTGGATAGTTATCATCATAGAGCATTTTTGGAACATCAGAGTTGATACAATCCTTACTGGTGCCACTGCAACCATGAGAATATGAATATGAATTTCATCAGATAAGATATGGGAAACTAATGTAAGCATCAGGGCACAAAAGCTAAGATGACCTGAATGTCATTTCTAGTTTGATATAGTAAGAGTACACCCATAAACAAGCAGAGCAATAACAGTCAAGGAGCTAGTACTGACCTCACCATGGTGTACAAATAAACAAGATCAAGGGATGTGAGGATTTTTTTCCTAAATGTAGAAGCTCTTATCACATACACCCTATTTATTTGACATTGCCAGATTGTCTTGACCACACCCACAAGAAGTAGACAAAGAAAAGATCAATGAAATCAATGAGAAAAAGCAACATGCAAAGAGAAATTCAATCATATCTCAGCAGGTTTGAAAGTTTTTCGGATGTGTAGATGTATAGGGATGTTGAAAAACATTGTTGTTCTTATGAGTGCATTGTGTTTGATTGCTATCGATAGATGTTGTTCACATTGGTGATATCCAATGTGTGTTAAAAAACATAGATGTAGCCAAAGATAGTGTTGAAAAACACTGTTGAGTGTGGTGTTGAGAAACACCTGTTGATTGTGTCAGTAGTGAGTTTCCCTTCAGAGTGAAAAGATTACTGATGAAAGATGTGATCAGATTGGGGACCCATTCCCCTAGTGATATGTCAAGAACCATCTCTAGAACGGAGCTTGATCCTCAGGGATTTGAGTTAGATTGATCAGATAGCGAATAGATTAAGATTTTGAGAATCATCTCCAGAACGAAGCTTGATCCTTAGGGATCTGAGTTAGATTGCTCAAATACCTAATAGAATCATCTCTAGAATGAAGCTTGATCCTCAGAGATCTGAGTAGGATTTCTCTAATACCTAATACATAAGATTTTGAGAATCATCTCTAGAATGAAGCTTGATCCTCAGGGAGTTAGATTGCTTAGATACCTAATAGATAAGATTTGATTGGGGACCCATGCCCCGAGGGTTATTACTCTGGATTAGTGTCAAGTTAGGAGGGTTCATAGATGAACCAGAATGTCATGAAAGTGACTGAAAGATTTGTACAAACTAAAGCAATGACTACCAAGACCGAGTATCAATAAATAGAGCATTTGAGTATAAATCCAACTGTAATAGATTGATGTCGAATTACAGATAAGTGTTGTTTTGTGAGAAATCTCAATAGTATAGTGATAGTAGAAAGACACAGTGAGAACCACTGGTGACTAAAGTGAGAGAGATTCTCAAGTAGAGATATCATAGGATAAGCTGGACATCAGTAGGAAGACGCAGTGAGAACCACTGGTGACTGATGCAAAGGAGATTCTCAAGTAGAGAGATCTAAGTAATAGCTAAGTGACAGTAGGCAGACACAGTGAGAACCATTGGTGACTGACGCGAGATAGATATAAAAAGTAATAGGAAAGTTCCCCCTAGACTAGGAAGGTTGCCCCTAGAGTACGACCAGTTTCAATCCATGTAAGTTGGTGTCTTGAAGGTAAGTGAGAGCATGTTGACACCCAGGAATCTAGGTTAGATTGCCCAGATACCTAATAGCTTATCACCTTTCAAAAGACTATCCTCAAAATGAGGCTCAATATTTAGGAGTTAGGGTTAGATTTCCCTGATACCTGTTTAGTGAAAGATAGTCAAGAGAGATTGTTTGGTTGATGCATCAAAGTGCCTATTGATAGGGTTTCACCAAGATGATCATTTGTTTAGGACTTTTTTACAATTTTTAGGTTTTTTTTTAGGGATTACTCAATCTCAAGAAAGATCACATTAGTTTTCCCCAATGTCTAGAAAGGTGTAGGACATTGCAGATGGATTGGAAAGCTAATGGATAAGACAAATAGACAATGATGGATGAAGACTAGGGTGAATGCGATCCTCAAAGACAGTCTCCTTGAGATTACCCAAGCTAGGGAAAAAAGAATATAGAAATGTAGGCTCATGGAGAAATGCTGGATAACATATAGGATAATGATTGGATGTCATGAAAGCATGTGGTCCAAAATAATGCCATGTCAAGAGACTTTTGAGAAACTGTTTTTGATTTTTTTTTCAATTAGATCAAGACCAAGGGGTTAATTTCATAGGATAGGATATAGCTATGATCAGGATAAAAGGTTGATGGAGGTATAAGTGCATGTTTGGATTATGGCAAGAATTCCCAGAGATAGGAATTATAGGCTTGGAATAAGCAAGATCACGATAGGGTAGATGGATGAGAGCAAGTGAATACCCGAATGGAAAGGATAATAAAAGTTAGGATGCATAGTGTTCATGGATAGGCTCAACCTTGTCAAGATCAGAAGAAGGAACATGGATGTTCACATGCTAGCTAGATATAAGATATGATAAATAAGACAACATGGAAGGAACTTGCCCCCAAGTGAAGAGTGCAAGTAGTAGGAATTATGCATGATGCCTATTTCCTAGGTTTTCATCATGGTACTTATCCAAGGTGCCACAATAAGTAGGATGGATTAATTTATCTTTACTTTTGCTACCAAGGTGCCTGTTTACCAGGTTTTCACCAAGGCACTTTTTTTCATATTTTTGTACTTTTGATTTTATGGAGGAACTTAAGCTTGTTTCTCTTTAGATAGTGCTCCTTTGAAAGATATGATATGATAGGCCAAGGCCGCTGAAAGTATGTGTAAAGATGCTAATAGGGTGATGGTAGAGAAGGATTATGAAGGATAAGGAAGATGGTAGCCAAGGATTTATGCGATAGATTGAATAAGAGGAGTAGCAGGAATGTAAGGACCCAATATGCAAGGATAGTAGGTAGGGGTAGGATATTAGGTGCAGTAGTGAGAGTTTGGTGTAGGCAAGATCAACATCGACACACATCTTGAAGGATGATGGAGTGATAGAGGAAAAGTGTGTGAAATGGATTTAGGTTTTGATATGGATCTTGGTATACAAGGACCCAAGATGGATGAAGACGTATTCAAAACAATGGATTTTGGGACATGAGGACCCAAAATAGGTTTAGGAGATGAAACATGTTTGAAAGGAGATGGAGTGGAAGCCTTTGGAAGCTTGGATGTCAACTCTAACTTTTCCTTTTTGTTCAAGCCTTTTAAGAGAGACTTGGGAATCCACATAACTTTTTCTTTTCTTTTTGTATTCAAGTCCTTAGAAGAGACTTGGGAATCCACATAGATTTTGATTTTATTTTTGTATTCAAGTCATTTAGAAGAGACTTGGGAATCCACATAGCTTTTGATTTTCTATTTACATCAGATGATTTAGAACGCAATTATTTCATAATGGATTTAGGAACCCATATTTTCTTTGGTTTGGTTCTTTGCTCAGTGGACCCTTGCGGTCTCTTTGTAGTCACATGTTGATTAGATGAGACATAGTGATCTTCATATTTAAGTGGATTCTGGAATATCTGATTGTTTCATTGTACATCCAAATTGCTTCCAAAAGACTTGAGAATTGTGGATGAATAATACTGATATGGCTAGCTCATATGGATGGGTTGATGGGGAGAGTTCAAGGATGTATGTCTTTGTTGATCTTGAGAGGAGATAGGATAAGTGGATGAAAAGCTAGTAGTTATAGGCATGGTGGATTGAGGGACATAAGGGCCCAATATAGATGATAGGTTTGATAGTTTTAGCTTTGGAATATGAGGACCAAGGATGGATTTGGAAGATGGAGAAGGCTGGTGCTTACGTTTGAATGGAGGGATATAAAGTGTGGAAGGGATATCAACATCTTTAGAGTGAGGTGTATTGCCAAGGCTCTTCTCTTTTGAATTCATCTATATATTAATAGGAGCATGAGTAGATTTGATAGGAGCAATTTTGGTAGGAGCAATGGAATCTTGAGAGGATTTGTTGTTCTGCAAGGGATTTAGAGGAATGATGGTTTCTTGTGGTGGATATGGAGAAGCATGAAAAGGAGATAATGGGATACTCTGATCTTGACAAGGATCATTAGATGGTTTAGAATGGGTAATTTTCTCTTGTTTTTCAATAAGCTCAGTAGAGATTGTGGAAAGGATATCTCAATCTTGCTTGGGAGATGTAGGGTTATCTTTTTGAAAGAAATGGAAGGAGATGAGAGGATCATCAGGAGACTCTTTAGATATGTGACTATGGTCAACCCTTGGATAAGGATGGATGGTGTCTTGATCTTGATCATTATTGATATTTGTTTCTTCACACATTGTATTATTTCATTGACATGGAGCCACTTCTAAGGATGAGGTAGGAGTGTTGAATTACATGAAGGATTCTTGACACGCTGATGGAGAATCCTTTGAAATAGGCATCATAAGCATTTAAGCACATGGAAGCTTTAGGTCTATGATCTTTGAGGCCTAGAGAAAGGCTTGCATCTGTATGCTAATTAGCTTGGATCTCTTTTAGAGGTAGTCCTTGAGGGTAGACATAGTTATCACTACGCTTAGTTCTTGATAGAGATGGTGTGTCTAAATGTGAAGCTTTAGGAGATAGAGGAATGGTGGAAGAAGTAGATGTGATATGTGAACCATTGCTAGACATGGATTTCTGATATTGATCATGCTTGAGATTAGTATCTTCACTAGATGGTTCATTAGGATTTTCCACTTCGATTAGACCATCATCTATGAGATCTTGGATTTTATGTTTCAACTCCGTGCAAGATGAATTTTTATGCTTATTTCTTTGATGATATGCACAATAGGGACTCAAGAATCTGAATCAACATGATGTGGCTTGAGGCGATGTGATGAGATTATGCTCAAGAAGTGCTTCCAATATTGATGTATAAGATTGTCCTAAAGGAGTAAATACTCTCTCTAAAGGATAATTAGAAACTTATTGATGTGCAATATATTTTTTTTGTGGATAGAAAAGGATTTCATCTTATTCTATCATAGTTTCCTCTACATTCTCTTGATCAAAGATAGGATTGTCGTAAAACTATTCTTGATCAAAGATGGGATTGTCATACCAAGATTTATCCATGTTGGAAGAAAGTGGAGAGATGTGAGAATCATGATCAAATGGAAAAGGAAAGGTTGATCTTAATGAGGATTCATCAGATGAAGTATCCTTTGTCCCCTTTAATCCTTTGAGTTCAGATTCCAAAGTTTGAAGTTGTTTTAATAAAGTTGCCCTAAGAATCTATTCTTTGATTTTGGACATTGTAAGATTGTCTTAAATCGATTGATTGACTGACAGGTACTGAAGTGATATCTAAAGTGCTGATTAAGTCCAATACCAAAGAGAAAAGGAGATAATGTCCAACTGAGACAGAGATAGCAATTAATCTGATCTTGAGTCAAGGTTGACGAACTTGCTTTCGTAAATCAGGATAAGCACAGTGTAGACAAAGATGATAAGATTGAAATAGATAATGGGTCACTTGGACTAGTACAAAAAAGTCATATTTTGAAACAATGATGAGTTAGACTATTAATAGATTGCACTAAAAGATAGACTAGTAGTGATGTTTGATGAGAACACAAATTTTGTGAAAATTTAGACATAACTTTCACAGCATAATAGCAATTTGGATAGCAAGTTGATAGATTTCTAGAGTTTGATAGTAGATACAAAATACTCAAACAAGAATTGAAAAATAACATCTAGAAGTGAAAATTTTGAATATGAATGATCAGTTTGATGTTTGTTTGTTTGTTTTGATGCTTCACCCACGTAAGACACATCAAGCAGAATATTTGTTGAAAAAAAAAGAACAAAGACACCGCAATCCTAGGTAAGTGAGGGAAATATCTGTTGAATTCCCACTTGAACCAAAGTTTAGCCATGCCTACTCATAGCGAACAACTTAGAATATTGGAGGCACGAGATCCTCCTTACTATTCACTCACTTCTTAGGCACACCAAGCTTTGAATCCCAAGGGTAATGACTTCCCAAGGGACTATTGTCTCTACTAAGAGCCGTTAAAATGTGGGACATCTTAGTCAGTCTTTGACCTTCTACGCCAATAGATAGAGGGATTTTGGTTACTAGAACAAAGTGTGTAGTTAAGGCATCCATTTAGGTGGTTATACTTGTGGTAGATTAGCTCTATTATGGAGGCCTCACATCCTACAGAAGTTACATTCTATAGGTTTTAACACACCACAAGGGTATTGAGGGAGATCTTCTTCCTAGTATAACGTAATCAACACCTATTCACTGTGACATTAATCATAATGACATTTTTTATATACCAGTTTGGAAGGGCTTGGCTTTAGCCTATTACTAGTTGGGCAATCCACTCTCACCAGCTCTGTTAAAGCACTTGGGAGGTTGCCATGCTAAAGCATTTGTATCAATTTCTCTTACACCCAAGATTCATGAAGGCAAGGGGAGAGGATACGTCCATATAATTCCTTGGGTTTGAAAAACTAGAAGACACATCAAGCAGAATAAGAAAATGACAATAGTGTTTCTAGATTTATGATCATCCCAAAAGGGCGAGAGCATAATTTCCTGACATTATTTTTATCTCTAAAACACCAAATAGAAGTTCATTTTAAACAGTCTTGCATGTGCGTTCTTATTTTAAGAAATAAAAAAATAAAATGAAAGCATAATTTTTTGCATTCTATCGATCAAAGGAAACCTACAAAACCAATTCGTGAGTAGTTTGTGTTTTAGTCTCCTTGGATAACATTCTGCAAACCACTGTTAGGCTGTACACAAAAGATAATCACATGAACATCAAAGCCAAAGATTAGTCCACATTATCAAAATTATAAAATCAGAAAACAAATCATATATTCAGAAAGTAGACAGAAATTTATACATTTTAAAAAAAAATTGCACTAAAAAGGTGATCGTATGAGCCCGTACGAGGCTTTGGAAGTTACAAAATGTGAAATTATGTAGGTACAGCTGTAAAAAGTGTAATTTCTAAGAAATATAGAGAGAAAAATTAAAAAAAAATTCACCACAGCGATCCTTGCACAATTCTACCCCAAATTTAAAAAAAAATGCTCAAAAAAAGGAGTTAATACAAGCAAGTTATGATGATTTAAAAATAGACTATAAATTTAAAAAAGCATATGGTGAAGGAAAGAAATTTAAAATGCTGCTAACATCATAATTTGTTGTGTTTAAATTTGATGTTCTTTGGTACATCACAAGATGCTAATATCATTGTTAGGAAATGTTTAAACGCCCATCAAATTTAACCTTCAATCCCCGAGTGGAGGTGGTTGTTTGGATGGAGTGAGGGAGGAGTGGCATGGCTGAGAAAAGGTGGAGGGAGGGTTTGAGCGGCAGAAGGGGAGGTGAGTGGAGGTAGTGAGAAGAGGAAGAGGGGCAGAGGTGGGCAGTAGGGGAGGACTGCATAGGGGTAGCTGCTGGGTGGAATTGGAAGGTAGAGAAGGGAGGGGTGGAGGCGTGTGGTAGGGGAGGACTTTAGAGGGGCAGTTGTGTGGTGGAAGTTGAAGGTGGAGGG
>MU227859.1:2074526-2140984 GCA_018584345.1 Thuja plicata | reverse complement strand
GGCATTTAGGAGGTATAAGGGGTCATTCAGGACAACATCTTGTAAAGATGGTCCTTAGCAAGTCTATGTGAGGCTTGTGTATTCTATATGTAATCTTGGCTTTTCTCCTTCAGTGAGGTCTACCACTACCTCTATTTCTGGAATGTCTCTTGGAGATACTTCCTGTTGTCCATCCTTATTTTGGGAAGCTTTCTTACGTTTGAGTCTTTATTCTTTCCTACTTGTGAAGTGTTTCTGTTTGTAACCCATTTCAGTTGGGATCCCCAAGCTCGGGGGTTGCCTTGTAAAGGCCTAGGTTGGGAGGTGAGCCTCCATGGTCAACCTCACTTTATATCAGGTACAGATGAGACACTGAAGATGTATTCCACCTATATGCGAAAGATGAGTACCACTGTAATATTATGGCCTGTAACCCTTATTATTTGTAGATTCTTTTTCTGCAGAGTTGTAATGAGGCATAAAGAAATTTGTAACCTACGAAGTTCTTAGGGATTCCATCACCTTCCCTTGTGTTGTAATGAAATCTTAAGAGGAATGATAGCTTTATACTATTGTGAAGAATTTCTTTTGCTACTCAAATTGTTCTTAGAATATAGAAAATATATTGGATAAATATACTTATAAAATGCGATTGATCCTGGTGGAGCAATTTATGGATAAATAGATTATTGTGTGAGTCATTATGGATTGTTACATCCTAAATACTTAGAGGAATTTGGTAATAAATTTATTTTTTTTAACTTGCAAAAAAATTAAAATGTTTTTTTTTTTAATTTTCTTCCACCAAAGTATTAGGAACAATTTATAGGTGCAATTGATTTAATAAATTTTTTTTAAAAAAGGGCGTAAATAGCCCCTGTTTTGAGTTGCAGGGTTTTATTTTCACCAGTATTTTATATTAATATTTTAATACAATTTTTTTTGTTGTATTCTTTATAAAATTAATGTTAGAAGGCTATTATAATTAACCAAATGTTTTTATATATATAAAATATAGAAAATCGCATGTTTTATTTTAAAAAAAAAAAGGTTTAAGATGGGGATTGGGCGGGGAGGGCCGAAGCCCGTCCCCGACCCAGCGGCTCGGGCCGCGTGGTGGGAAGCCCGACCACTGTGTTAATACACAGTGGCGGGTGGGGAGTCGGCCGCGGTAGGCACACCCTGCCCACTGTGTTTACACACTGGGGCGGTGGCGCCGCGTCGTGCCAACCCCCGCCACCCCTCTCCGCTTCTTCGTTCCTCTGCCGCCGCCAGGTTTTAACTCGCCGCCACCCCTTCCTCTCTCCTTTCCCACTGCCGCTGTTTTAACGCCGCCTCTGCATTTTCTTCCTCCCCCTCATAGCGATTTTTAGGGTTTAAAAAAAACCTTTTTTTTTCTTATTATTGTTTCTTTTTTTTATTATATATATTTATATGGCGAGTTTAAAATTAAGTTTTAAATTAGATTAAGTTTTGTTTTAGTTATTAGGATAGTTTTAATTAGATATTTTAAATTATATTTTAGATGTTTTTTTTTCTTTAATGTATATTGTTGTATATTTAATTAATTTTTAGATTTGTTATATAATCATTCCGTATTGAGTTTTAGTTTAAATATTTTAGATTAGTTTTATTAAGTATATTTAAAGGAAAATAAATTTATAAGTTTTTTCTAGATTAATTTTATTAATGGGTAGTAAATTATATGATTTCTTGTAAAAATTTAAATGTTATTTAACAAATTGGGTTTAAGTGATACTTTAAATAATTTTAACTCAGATCGAGATTTGAGGTTATTTTAATTCCATTTTATTAAGGATTAGTTATGTATTAATCGTTCTTTTAACTATACGTTGATACACGACCTTATTTATCAAGGGTCATTTTAACTTTCCTACCTTAGCAATAACTACCTATTAGGGATATTAACGCTATCTTTGGCCAAACTTGTGAACAGTTGACTTTAAAGTCAACCATGGTCAAACTTTGTCTGTGCGATCCCTGATGGGAACCAGTTGACCCTTGCAGCCACTAGACCTTTAGATTTTAGTTTCATGCCTTTCGGAGATAGTTGACTTTTTGTCAACATGGGTTGACTTTTTGGTCAACTACGTCGATTTGCATGCCTATGACTTCCATAGCGCTTAGTAGACCCCTGTGACCCTCCCTCACGCATTTCAAGGCACAGTTGACATTTGGTCATCCCTAGTTGACTTTTAGTCAACCATCTCATTTTGCATGTGCAAGCCTTCCTTTAGGTCTAAGCGAACCCTAGATTGTACCATTCACCCTTTTTAGTGTATAGTTGACTTTTGGGTCAACTCTAGTTGACTTTTGGTCAACTACCTCAGTTTACGTCTAGTTTCCGTTTGGGGCTTTAGACATCCTTTAGGATAGCTGTGAAAGCTATTCCTCTCCTTGAGACCTTTTCTGGTTTCATATATTCCTTTGCACCGGTTTGCGTGCACATGTTACCCTTATGTTTGTTTGGGTATCCTGTTCATGTGCGTTATTTAAAAAAAAAAAATCGTGTGTTTTTGCCCAGCTTTTGGGGATGACAGTTAGAGGAATGGGTTTATCCAAGTTGATGGCGAAGACAAACTTGGATGCAAGTCATGTCAATTCCCTAGAGGAAGAACAAAGACCTTTTATCTATAACCTTAACCACTATGATTGGTATAAGAATATTATTTATTATTTACAGATAATGAACTCTCTATAGGGGATGGATGAGAACAATAAAAATACCTTAAATCTATAGGCTATCCATTTTTCCATTTATCAGAGATGGGCTATGGTGGAGGATTCCTGAAGGGATTTTACTAAAATGTGTTGATAAGGAACAAGCATACAAGATTCTGCAAGAAATGCACAATGGAGTATGTGGTGGCCATTATATGGCCAAGAACACTGCACATAAGGTTCTAAGAGAATGATTCTAGTGGCCAAGTATCTTCAAAGATGTTCATCAATTGGTTAAGAAATGTGATGTTGGCCAGCGTTTTTCTGGTAATTTGAAATTCTTAGGTAATGTACCTCTCACACCAGTGTAAGTTCAAGCCCCTTTTCAACAATGGGGTATTGATTTTATAGGGTAAATAGCTACTAAATCCAGTAGAGGGCATGCATGGATAATTTTATAAATTGAATACTTTACTAAGTGGGTGGAAGCAATTCCCACTAAAAGAGAAACCAGTAAATTAGTAATAGATTTCTTGTTGAAGAACATAGTCATCAAGTTTGGGTGTCCAAAAAAAATAATATTAGACAATGCAATGTGTTTCAAATCTAAGGAGTATATGAATTTTTGTGCTGAATATGGAATTCAGACATCTAACTCTGCACCTTACCACTCACAAGGGAATGGCCAAGCAGAATCCACAAACAAAATCCTGCTTAAGTGATGTAACAACAAACCTTGATCTCCTACGCTATCCTCCACTAGGGTCTTCAATAGGCCTATTCTCTAGCCTAAGTATGTTTATTCAATAACCCCGACCTACAAGGATCCCTCTCTCAAGATCCCACACAATTTTAGCTTGAGCACACCAACAAGAAAATCTAAATACTTCAACACCTAGCCATGTTGCTCTTCTTGCCCATCTTCAGAAATTGATCCAAATTGATAAATAACTCTTTCATATGGACACGTATTCCACTATATGGTTAATTGGATCTAATCAAATGACCACAAAATTCCTTTACACTGAAACCCTAAACAAGTTCCAAGCATAAAGCCAAATTCACCCAAAATAGGGCTACAAGCATTAGGCCTAATTAGGCTCTTTTTCTGCAATAACTTGTAAAACTCCTTAACAAGTTGGAAAACCAACATTTTATATTGATACCCTTTATCAAGACAATAAATATTTTCTAGGCCTTGTTTCTCCAAAGTGTCCGTACAGTGTCTCCTAAAACCATGCCTAGAAATCAAGGTTTCTAAACCTTAAGTCTTTTTGCACAAAATAAATTATTTTTGGAACACTAAACTCTTCACCCAATCTTCTCTTTCAAGTTGGGGCTCCTCCACACACCACTCTAGCTCTTCACAATCACTTATTGAAGCAATGAATGCTTTCAATCCCTTCCATTATCTCTACAGCTTCATGTGACCCCTAGCCATGCAACCCTATCTTTCCTAGGGCATCACATAAAAATTAGTTCCCATGCTTTCTAGGTCCCCTCCTTCATTGTACAATATTTACATGGATTCATCTCCCTAATCCCAAAGTCCCATGTAGATTCCACGGTTGGAACAAGATCTATTACCCCATCTTCACCAGTTGCCTGGTTTAGACCAGCGACTGGACAAAACACAAAATAATTTACAAGACTAACCAAAAGCTTACAAAATGTAAATCCAAAACCACAAAGAAAATTAAAAACACCTACTCTTACACTTCCATGTATTACAGTACTTAATTCAATCCATTAAAACACCAATTTCTCATAAAAACAATAACTGCGACTATTCTTTCTACTACCTAGTATGTACACACACTTACAAAAATAAGCCAACCCTTTCAAAAGGTCGAGGATAGCCTTAAGTAGTTGACCAAGACACAAAATCAATGGTTTTAGAGAGTTATGAAACCAATTTCTCAAAGTTGCAATCATGCAACAAATGTTGTCAATGTTGTGAATGACAACATTGACAACTTTTACATCTTTTGGATTTTCTATCCAAACTTGGTCATAAGTCCACCAAACTTAACCAAATGCCTATCTAAGGTGTTAGAACATTGAAATAGGACCTAAATTACGTTAATTGTCCAATTTGACATCATAATGCATAAAAAACCCTATTTGACCTAAAGTGGACAATCTTTCAAATAAGGTCACTAAGGACTTATTAAGGAATCCTAAACTCACACACTTCACACTAGGACTTGTTTAGTCCCCTTATTGTAATAGTGGTTTGGCTAGGACTACTAAAGACAAAAAAAAAACATAGAAGCCCTAGGTACCTTTCTAGCCCTATCTAGGTGCTCCTGCACCATACTCCCCCATAAAGGGAAGTTATGTCACTCCTGTGGACAAAAAATATTCAGAGATACCCACCTTTTTGAAGTCTTCTTCTGTGATCCATGAGGCCTTTGATTCAGGCCTATTATTCTACTTGATGAGGTGTTTGATGTACACCTTGTGCCTTTTAGTCTTCTTGACTCTTGAGTCCAGAACTCTGTCAACTTCCAGTTGTGACTTAGGAGGTAATATTGTAGCCTCAACATCACCACTGACCCATTGAATTCTTTGACCCTTCTCATCTATCTACCATTTGAATGGGATCAAGTCTTGTACATTGAACACTGGAGATATGCTCAATTATGAAGGTAGGTCTATATTATATGCATTAGCCCCATATTTAGCTATGATCTTGCAAGGTCCCACCCTTTTCATCTGTATTTAAGTAGGGGCACCCTTCTATAACCAATATTTGTTTAAATGAATCATCACATAGGCACCTACCTCAAATTGAATGCATTTCCTCTTTTCATCAACTTTGGCCTTCAACTTTTGTTGACTATTTTGGATTGTCTACTTGACCTATTCTTGGATCTCCTTAATGGTTTGAGTGAAGTCCTTCACATTACCACTCCTATATTCCATGCCTCCAAGATCCCTAAGCTCACATACATCTCTTGGGTGCATCCCATAAACTACCTCAAATGGGCTTCTCTCTGTCATTCTGTTCTTACTATCATTGTATGAATACTCTGCTTGGTGAATGACCACATCCCAAGTCTAACCATACTCCTTGGTTAGGCACCTCAATAGGTTACCCAATACTCTATTGACCACTTGAATTTTTTCATTTTTCTGAGGATGGTAGGCTGAACCAAAAGAAAGATTGGTACCCAATCTATTCCACATTGCTCTATAGAAATAGCTCATAAACATCACATCCCTATCTGATACTATACTTAAGGGAAGACCATGAATTCTCACAATATCCTTAAAGAACAAATAGACTATGTGGCTAGCATCATTAGTAGTCTTGTAGGGTATGAAATGACCCATCTTACTAAATCTGTCAACCACTACAAAAATGTTGTCATATCCTTGCTTTGTTTTGGGTAGACCTACTATGAAGTCCATGCTCACACACTCCCATGGCCGATTAGGGACTGGTAAAGGTTGATATAAACCAGAATTTCATATTCCTCCTTTGGCTTTCATGCATATGACACAATACTCCACATACTTAGTTACATCTCTTACCAATTTTGGCCAATGGTAGGACCTTTGCACAAGCTCCAAGGTTTTCTTCATACCAAAGTGACCACTCAAACACCCATTGTGTTTCTCCTATATGAGATTCATTCTCATAGAGCCTCTTGGCACACATAATTGGTTACCCTTAAATAACAGTCCATTTTGCAAATTAAAATATGAAAACTTGTTGTGGAAATGGTTCTGAAAATCAACAGACACCTTGTATGCTTCCCCAAAGTCCTCATCTACCTTGTAGAGATCTCTGAAACTATCAATTAAAATTATATTCAATTGGACTTCTTGTACTATTAGCAACCTCCTGCTTAGTGCATCTTCAACCTTGTTTAGCGACCTTTTCTTGTGCTTTATTGTAAATTTAAATTCGTGTAAATACTCACACCATTTCAAATGCCTATTGCTTAGTTTCTCCTAATTATTTATGTAAATAAGGGCTTGGTTGTCAGTAAACACAACAAACTCTTTGGGAAGTAGATAATGCCTCCATTTTCTAATTAGGAGTTAGTTTGTATGCGGCCTTATTAGGAAAATATGCACCAGGGACAAAGTCTATCTAATTAATTATTACTCTTTTAGGAGGTAAGGTAGCAAGAGTTCCATCACTTAGTATGTCCTTATACTTCTCAAGAAATACTTGTATCTCTAATGGAAATGGCTCCTTGGATGGTTTCTCTTCCTCCTTAGGTCTTAGCATAATGGCATATCCTTCATTCTCATCATCCTTGAGATCCCTCACAAACTCCTTTCCACTACACAACATAACATTAAGAGTCTTGGAATGTGGCTCTTCCTCTTCTAGCAAAGACTGAATCTTGAAAGTTCTGCCTCCTTTCTTGAATGTTATAGAATTATCCTTACCATCATACACTGTCTCATTGTCAAATTTTCAAGGTCTTCCTAATAGAAGATGACAATAATCCATTGGTAGGATGTCACACAAGAGTTTATCCTTATACCCTACTATGGAGAATTCAACCCATGTCTTCTCATTCACCAATACACTTTGGGCTTTGTTGAGCCATGTCACCTTATAGGGATTTACATGGGGTACTTTGGTCAACTTAAGTTTGTTGAATTCTTCCTTTGACATGATATTATCAGTGGAACCAGAGTCCACAATCACCTTACAAACTTTTCCAAGGATCTTGCATCTTATCCTAAACAAATCCCTCCTATGCTTGGGTTCATCCTTACTTGGTTGTCTTATCAATACCCTTCTAAACATTAATTTCTCACCCGTCTCTAAATCTGGATGGTCAATCTTAGGAGCTTTGACACTTGAAGTGTCTTCATGGGCATATGCTATTATTTTATCATTGTTTGATGCAGTAGGCTTGTCAGGACATCTATATGCTGGGTGGCCTAGTTGACCACAATTGTAACACTTCATACTTGCAAAGTATGAGTTACTTCTACCTCCTCTTCGTCTACTAGGACCACCTTGATTAACCCTTCTTTTGTTATAACCTCCTCTTCAGGTGCTTTCAGTATTATTCTTTGTCATCTTGTTCTCACCTTGTGTCCTTTGCTCACTGCCTCTGCCTTGATAGCCTCCTCTTTGACCCCTTTGGTCTCTTCCTCCACCCCTATTATTCTTCTCCTTTTTCTCATCAACCTCCTTAGCTAATTCTTCATTAGTCACCATCCTTGACTATCCTACTAATTCACTAGTAGTTGTAGACATACACTAACTTCCCAAGTCTTCAACTTGGTCTGATACCACTCTGATGTAACAACAAGCCTTTCTCTCCTACCGTATCCTCCACTAGGGTCTTCAATAGTCCTCTTCTCTAGACTAAGTAGATTTCTTCACTTACCATAACCTACAAGGACCCCTCTCTCAAGATCCCACACAATTTCATCTTTAGTACACCAACAAGACAATCAAAATACTTCAACACCTAGCCATGGTTCTCTTCTTTCTCGTCTTCAAAAATTGATCCAAACTGATCAATAACTCTTCCATATGGAGATATAGTACACTAGATGGTTAATTGAATCTAATCCAATGTCCAAAAAATTCCTTTACATTGAAACCCTAAACGAGTTCCAAGCACAAAGCCAAATTCACCCAAAATAAGGCTACAAGCATTAGGCCTAATTAGGCTCTTTTTCTGCAATAACTTGTAAAAATCCTTAAAAAGTTGGAAAACCAACACTAGATACTAATACCCTTTATCAAGACACAAAATATTTTATAGGTCTTTTTTCTCCAAAGTGTGCATACAGTGTCTCCTAAAACCATGCCTAGAAATCAGGGTTTCTAAGCCTTAAGTCTGTCTGCACAAAAGAACTTGTTCTTGGCACACTAAAATCTTCACCCAATATTCTCTTTTGAGTTGGGGCTCCTCCACACACCACTCTACCTCTCCACAATCACTTATTGAAGCAATGAATTATTTCAATCCCTTCCATTAGCTCTGCAGCTTCCTGTGATCCCTAGCCATGCAACTATGGCTCGCCAAGGGCATCACATAAAAATTATCTCGCATACTTTCCAGGGCCCCTTCTTCATTGTAAAATATTTACATGGAGTCATCTCCCTAATCCCAAAGGATCGTGTAAATTCTACTATGGGAAGAGGATCTATGATCCCATCTTCACCAGTTGCCTGGTTCAGACGAGCGACTAGATAGAACACAAAATAATTTACAAGACTAACAAAAATATTACAAAATATAAATCCAACACCACACAAAAACTTAAAAACACCTACTCTAACACTTCCATGTATTACAGTACTTATTTCAATCCATTAAAATACCAGTTGCTCAGAAAAAATCACTGTGACTGTTCTTTCTATTACCCGGTCCGTACACACACTTATAAAAACAATACAACCCTTTAAAAAGGTTGAGGATAGCCTTAAGTAGTTGACCAAGAGACAAAATCAATTGTTTCAAATAGTTATGAAACCAATTTCTCAAAGTTTCAATCATGCAACAAATGTTGTCAATGACAACATTGACAACTTTTACATCTTTTTGGATTTTCTATCCAAACTTGTTCATAAGTCCACCAATCTTAACTAAATGTCTATCTAAGGTGTTATAACATTGAAATGGGACCTCAAGTCCCTTAATTTTCCAATTTGACATCATAATGCATAAAACACCCTATTTGACCTAATGTGGACAATCTTTCAAATAAGGTCACTAAGGACCTATTAAGGCATCCTAAACTCACACAATTCACACTAGGACTTGTTTAGTCCCCTTATTGCACTAGTGGTTTGGCTAGGACCACTACAAGCCATAAAAAATATAGAAGCCCTAGGTACCTTTCTAGCCCTACCTAGGCTCTCCTACACCATTAAGATCATTAAGAGAGTCTTGGATACAAATAAGAAGGCATGGGATTCAAAGCTAACAATGGTTGTCTAGGCAGATAGAGTGACATCTAAAAATTCCATAGGATGTGCACCCTTTGATTTAGTCTTTGGGATTCAGGAAAGACTTCCTTAGAATAATCTAATGAAAATATACAAGTTTATCCAATTATATGATGATGATATTGACAGTGATATCCAGTTTAGAATTGATGACTTGGTTGAATTCTAGATGAAACCAGGAGGGAAGGTTCTGTGACAAATGCTAAGCTTCAATTGTAGACAAAAAACTTGTATGATAAAAGGGAAGTATCAAGACAATTTTGTGTGGGAGATTATGTCCTAATGTGGAATTTCAGATTAGAAGATAAAGGAAAACATGGAAAGTCTGAACCAATTTGGCTGGGACCATATATTGTCCATGAAAGGTATGGGGAAAATTCCTATTTATTGAAAGACCTTACTGATATTATTTTAGAATTTCTAGTTCATGGACAATTATTGAAGTTATACTTCTCTTGAATTCTAATAATCCATGAACAGTAGGTTGTGTACATAGTGTGTTTCTGCAGTGTGTTGTTTCAGGTCTTAGTTTAGTTTTTATTTCTGTTGTGTGGGTAGGTTTGTTTCTGTCAGTTTGTTGGTTTGCTTCCCCTGAGATTTTGAATTCTTCCAATACTTGCAGGAGGTATTCATCCCCAAAAAGACCCACTGTTAGGTATATTTAAAATAATTTCCAAGCAAGTGAGTCCTCGCTCTGCAAGTTTCAAATTAGGGTCATGTATAAATTTTGAAACCCTTGTTTAAAGTCTTCAAGTGTGAATTATTATTTTAAACCCTAAGTGTTAAAGAGGATTCTATTTTTGCGTTACCTTTTTCATCACTTAATTTATGTGTCTACTCATGTGTTTATTAAATGGGGGCATATTCAATAGTTCATAAATTTCTAAGTGCTTTAATATTTCCTAAGTCTGAAATCCCGCAAGTCTTTTATTCATACTAATCTATATGTAGGGCAAGTTCTTTTTGATCCAATGGTTCATGCACTCCTGTAAGATGAATATGATCAAGATCTATGCTTCAAGGCATTGTGCCATAATTCCATGTGTATGTGGTGGGACCAGATATAGTTGAGATGAAAGTCAGAAGATCATCGTAGATTCTTTTTGATCTAACAGCCCGTGCTTTGCCTTAAGATGAAAGATGATGTGAAGTTAACCTTTAAGGGAATGCAACATGATGAAGCATGTCAAAGTGGGTCCAAGCATGGTGGTGATGACATTAATTTTTTATTAGTATACAAACAACACTTTTGGTAAGCCTACACTAAAAGACAGGAAAGAGCAAACTAAAGATCAGATTGGGAGATCACAAAAAATTGACTAAGTACAGAGAGAACCGATGAAACAAGTCAGTGTGTAAACCAAAAATCACAAAGAAGAAAGATAAAGTGGAACCTGACTGAGGAACCCAAAATGCAAGTTACAGTGTAGACCAATAAGACAGATAAAGTGCAATCGACAGTAGAAATCAAAGGACATTCAAGCATGACCGACAGAACTGAACTGAAAGTCAGTTGTAGCCCGCAAAAAGTGGATCTGACTCCCATGTCAGATAAAGAAAGTGTATTCTATTTATAGGATATTTAACTATTTTAAATCCATTTCTTTAGGGACAAGAAATATTAATGTAAGTGTTTTAATCAGTCTAACTCATTTAAAATACATAGAGTAGGAGATCTAGGTGTAAGTTGTAAACCTTATCTTAGAGTTAACATTGTTTTTATCACAACTCGATGAAGTCAATCCATCTATAAATAGATTATGTAATCATTCATTAGAATGTGTGTGTGAGAAGGAAAAAGAGAGAGGAGAATAGAACGAGCACATCTATGGATTGAATTGAGAGTTTCAAGAACTGGAACATAAAAAGAAGAATCTAGTTAGCAGAGCCAAGAAGAGAGGAAACCGATAATCAAAGGTATTATTCAATCATAGTTAAGGTGATAATATTTTTATGTGAACTACATAGGATCTGTACCAATAATAGGAGATTTCATTTACCAAGTCAATTTGTAATTTTCTATCATTCTAACAAGGGGAGAAAAGTGTAAAAATCCTTTCAAGGAAGGTGGACTTAACAATCCTATTGTAAATCTCTTAACTGAGTGCACACTTCATTAGTGTTGCTAAAGCTCTTAATAGAGTAGACATTAATAGGTCTCCACCCATACTCATAATAGGGTAGATCATCAGAAGTGATCAAACTATAAGCCTTAACTGACCCTTTCCAATCTACAGATAGTGAATTTTTGTGGGTGCCATCCCCACCGTAGTTTTTACTTCCTAATAGAAGTTTTTTGCGATATCATATCTTGTGTTATGTGTCAATTATGTTCATGAATGTTTCTATGAATGATTCACATGTTTATTAATGTTATGAATTGATATAACTCACAACAAGATAGTTTAGATCAGATTGAATGGACATGAAATTGATTACAAAGGTTAATTGATTAAAGGATACAAAAGTTTTAGAGGTACTGATTCACCCCTCCCCTCTTAGTACATACTTCCTATTAATCTCAATAATTGGTATCTGATCTAAGTCTCTTCTTGAAAATCTTAAAGGATTAAGATCAAAGATCATACAATGGAGAAGTACAAACTTGATAAAAATATTGAGAATAAAAAGCTTGAAATACAGATGTTCTATGAATAGTATAAAGAAGCAAGAATCAAGATGAGAGAGCTACTGGATGAAAGAAAAGGTATGGCAACTCAGAAAAATGAAAAATATTATCAAGAAGAAGAGATTCCAGATTTCTTTGAGTCTTTAGGATCAACTACAAGCAAAGCATCATATACATCAAAAGAAAGTAGCCTAACTAAAATCAATCTACATCTATCTGGACAAGTTAAATCTCTGCACATTGGTCAAGAGACATAGATGGTAAGGATGATTGATGTCATGAAAAATGCTAGATAGGATGAACAAGAAACAACACTAGCTATTGATGATAGAAGAAAGATCACAGAAAAGCTACAAGAAAAGGAGATTGAAATATAGAGACTTATAGAGCATCACCATGAGATAACAAATCAGATTATTCTTATGAGTCAAGAGGTAAACAGAATAAATGTTGAGCTCATTGAAAGAATAGAAGCTATTAGTGAACTGAGGGATGAGAATGAAAAGTTAAAACATGAATTAAGAATACAACAACAACATAATGAAATTATCAAAAAGGCTGAAGAAAGCAATAAAAGAATGGATGATTTTCTTGAAGGACAACAAAGAGTCAACAACAAAAACAATGGTCTAGGCTTTACCAAAAATGGAGAATCACCAAATCAATCCAATCCAAAGAATGTCTATGAAAATCCAAAACCAAGAAAGCTTACATGCAAACACTGTGGAAAGAAAGGCCACACATCAAATGTATGCAGAGGCAAAATGAAAGGTATTCCTAAATCTACATCTTCATTCATAGGATTTTGTTATAAATATAACAAGAAAGGACATAATGCATATGAATGTAAGTCTAAGATGGATCAACCAAAGAAGGAAAACTACATGGACAAATAATGTCCTACATGCAAAATGGATGGGAACACAAGTCTTGAATGTTGGAAAAATAAAAGGCAAGCATGGAAGCCTAAAGGTCAAGAAACACCCTATCAACCAAAGAATGTTGGTAATTAGTATGTATGGGACGACAATACTTGGAAAACATGTACAACATGTGGAAGATATGGTCACATTTATGCAAACTATATGATACTATGGACTAGAAATTCTAGAGGCTGGACTAACCCTAGAATGGCATGCTTACACTGTCATAAAGTTGTCATCTCAAGAAGGACTGCAGAGACCGAATGACAAAGACAAGAACATATCCCAATGGAAACACCATTGAAGATATCTGAAGGGCTAAAGATAAAATGTGGAGAAAATATTCAAGCAATGATGAATCTGGAATGAGCAATACAAATGGTGACACCCCATCCAATGGATCCGGTGACATCACCATCCCCACCTAGGCAGAACAAGTAAGTATGGAACTGCATTAACCCCAAACTATTACTTTACATCAGTTCCATAATATGTTGAAATAATTCAAAATTAGCATAAGAAAGATGCATCATGGTTGTACTTATTGAAATATGTGATAACTATGATTTTGGTCATATATACCAAAACATGTTGGTATAAACTCAAAGTTAAGACCGCCTACATTTATCGAGAAGTGTCGGTTAAAAGAAAAAGTTACTAGTATAGACCAAGCCTCGTCAGTAAAAAAGAACTTGAAAAATCTGTTAGTGTTACCAAAACCTATCGGTAAAAGAAAAGTGAACATTGACTGCTCTGAAACATTGTAAGTATCACCAATGGAAGTAAAGTCTTCATTGACAAAATCAGTCTTTATACACCGACGAGTAGGTGAGAATTTATGACATGTGTTCTAGGGAAATGACTATAAATAGGGCATCAGAATGACTCATTTCTCACAACACCCAAAGTAGAGTGAGTGAAGAAAATTTTTGATCAGAAAGAAACCAAGATATAGATTGATCATGAATCGACCTCCAACACTCCAAAGTAGTTCAGAGATCTTTGCAAGCATATATAGTAAGTTCTTCGAGACCAATAACTCTGTTTTCACGCATTACACAGAAGCCCTAATTTTCTGAAAATGACATCGACTTCATGAATTGTTAAATCTAAGAATGAAAAGAAAGATGAGTTCAAACTCATCAAGAACACAACATGTGAGAACCCAATTATAAGATCCATCCAGAGGTTGCCTCACAACCTAACAATGCTGGTGCATTTTTGCACATACAAGCTAGGGTTTTGTTGGTTGAAGATGTCCAATCATTCATACACTGCAAGATTGTAGAGATTAGAACATTAGAAGTAGAAGAAGCTTACAAGAAGCTTTGTAATGATAATGGAACACTCAAGGAAGAGAAAAAACACATTGAGGTGAAAGGGCTCACCTATGCCCTAATGTTTCTGAAGGTCTTCAAAACTGATTGGATTCAGTTAGTACTGAGTAGAATGCATAAAAAAAAGTTATGGTTGGATGAACCAAAGGAAATAACCCAAGATGTCATCCATGTGGTCACTGGTTACTTAGTAATCGATAAAGTAAAGGAACTAAAGCATCCACCAAAGGCTGAGATTGAAAGGATGACAGGAGCCAAATGGGATGGTTGTGGATTGAAAGTAACAACAATAACTAATGATGAGATTAAGTTTGGTGCATGTGTTTTGGGTTACAAATTCTTCTAGGAAAGTAGATTAAACAACATAGAATCAGGTGCAGTGGACACAACTAACAAAATTGTGAAGAAGGGTAAATAGTTAGACTTATCTGAGCTACTCTTGAATCAGTTGAAGGACAACCTAAAGACAATCAGGAATGCAAAGTCAAACACTTGTAAGTTTGTCTCACTAAACATGTGTAATTTATTTTATTTTCAAGAAAAGTTCCCATCGGTAGGAGACGTGAAATGGGACAACACCAAACCGGTCACCATGCAAATCAGTGAGCACATAGCTTCACTGGGAGATAACTTTGAAACAGTCATGGATGAATACTTCAGTGTATTCAAAGACTGAATGTAAAAGAGGGTAAGAATCCCCGAGAAAATCATCAAGAAATATAAGGATGAGATATGCTTCATGGTTGATACAGATAATACTTGCATCAAACCTACTGTAGCAAGGACACCATGGTTGCAACTATTAGAATATGAGATCAACATTGATGTTGCAACAAAGGTAATTGATGCCTTAATGAATGAACCACTAGACAAGAAGCAACCAAGGTTTGGCACATTTTAAGAGGCCAAGTCAAGAATTAAATCAGGCCTAGTTTTCAAGAAGATAGTCAAAAAGAAGGACAAAATGGTGAAGAATCTCAAGAATATTCTGTCATTAACCGAGGAAGAAGCTGAGCAAGATGAACAAATTGAACAAGAGGAGGAAACTGAAGAATAGTTATATGTCAGTAAAGAAGAAGAAAAGAATGAATCTAAGGAAATAGAGTCAGATTTTCCACCTCCTCCACCATCCAAGAAACCAAGGACTATAGCTGCTTCAAGGACTAGAAGCCAAACGTCCAAAGAATATACTCCTTCACCTCTTAAGAAAGGAAAGGTAAGGACTTACAAGAGGCAAGCTCCTACACCAAAAAGAGGACAAAATAAGAAGGGTAGAAAATTCATCAGAACCTGAGAGGACATAGAAGAAACCAAGCAAGATGAAGCCTTAGAGGTAGAAAATGTCAAGGTAAAAGAACCTGAAACTATTGATGACATTTGTGTTTATATTGAAAACTCTAGATCCATTACAAATCCACACATTATAAAATGATAGAAACAAAGTCAAGAAGATGAGAGTAAAATTGAGGTAGCCATGATAGATAAAATGTATAACTTAAAATATGTACCAATGCAATTTGAAGGAAGTTATATACCATAGGAACTCTTGGATAGATTATCTGCCCATTAGACATTTGCTTTGACAAATGAGAAAGAAATTAGAGAGAGAGTACTTATTTCTCTAATGCCACCTAAATATAAAAAGGTAGAGTTAGATGAGATGATGGAGAAACACAAGAAGGAATTCTCACCAAAGCTAAGGGCTTATAAATTTCTTGAAGGCAAGTTGATTGAACTTTAATAGGACAGCCACAAGAAATGGTGCAAGATCATGAACAGACCAATTGAGGAAGATAGCCCTGACAAAGACCTTCAACAACAAGATGTTGACAAGGCAACTCAAGATGATACATCCATTGAGTTAGATAAAGAAGATGATGATACAATAGGGAATAAAAATATAGATGTCATAGATGAGACATGTGATGATACCAAAAATGACAACATTGTGGATACCAATGTCATTGACATCACTGATGACCCAACAAATGAAATCAATAAGGATGAAGATGTCATTGTTACAAAAGACACAACTAATGAACATGACACAAAAATTGATAATGCACAAGTGAATATTCTAGGCAACATGCCTATATTGATACAAGCTATCAATATCCTACAAGAAATAAGAAAATCAACTACGAAGGAAACTCCAAAGGATGTAGGAGAAGAAGCCAACAAAGAAAATACCGATGGTCAGGAAAACATTGGAGATACTCAAGATGTAACCGACACTACTAAGGTTACTGAAGGGGATAAGGACAAAGATGTAGAGACTCAAGAAAACAATGAAAACACCAAGGTAGTTGATGCAAAGGACACCAATGAAGGAGACAAACCAAAATATGGTACTCCTAAGGAAACAAACAAGGTTTCTAACGATGATGTTAAGGTGAATGTCAAGATGTCTAAAGACATTCGATGAGCTAAAACTGACACCAAGTAGTAGAAAGAAGAACAACAGGTCACATCATCAAGCACAACATAGAAGGCTGAGAAATTAGCAATGGTAATACATTCTACTAAGTCATAGAAGAAGAAGAAGACAAAGAAAAAAAAGTTACAGGTTACACTGGATGAAATCATCGAAATACCAAAGTGTGAACCCTCTACATTTGACATGGATACATTACAACAATATGGAGAGATATGCCAGACGAAGGCATTACAAGAGAAGCTGAAGAAATAGCATAGGGACTCCATGGTACTGGAAACAACAAGGGACATTCTACATCAAATTTTCCCCGATGTGGATATTGATCAAAGCAAGCCTATACTTGATCAACTGATTACCCTCACCGATGCAATCACAACTCAAAACATTGATGTTAAGAAGGCAATTAAGGAGAGAGCCCAAATGAAGTACCAACAGAAGCTCATAGAGAACATTAGCCAAGAAGTGGCAAAAAATAAGGTAAAGCTATCAGAATTCATATCTGAATTAGAACCCATCATATCTAAAGCTATAACCTTAATTCAAAAGCTGAGCACAATAGAAAAGTTCACTAAGGATAATAGTGACAATATAGCAAAGCTAGATGCAGATCTAGCAAACAGTGCTAGTTTCTTAACCATAGATGGAGACAATGCAGTAAAACTACATTATGAGAAGATCATTGAGGTAAAAAGGTTAAGGTAGGAGCTATGGGAAGAAAAAACACATTTCAAGTAAGAAGTAACCGAGATACAAGCTCAACTTTTGCCAAATCTTACACTGCTACAATAGCATATCAGTTTTGGAAGGCAACTGATAGGAACTCCCAAGATGTCTTTAGTAGATAGCATCTATGGCATGCATTCAAAGATAACACTTGAGCATATGTCTCTAGAGAACCTAAAAGAGAAATGGGAGAAAATGATGGAAGACACGAAGTTTTCTCACTCCCACATTTTTGACAAGCTATAAGGTAAATGACCTTTGCCCTTAATATCAAATAGAGTGGGAAATGATATAAGGTACAAAATAAAAAGGAAAATGTTATGTACATTCATTTAGATGGGAAAAAGGTAGATATGTATATGTATATTCATAAAAGTAAAATGACATGTAGAAGGAAAATATATCGTATGTACAGTTATACTGACATATACATAGGGGGAGTCATTAAATGACTAAGGATTATATATGTTCTATATACTTAACATTTTGTTAGTATTTTGCACATATCAGTTTTTGATACTAATGTCAAAGGGGGAGATTGATGACATTAATTTTTCATTAGTATAAAAAAAAAACTTTCGGTAATCCTACACCAAAAGAAAGGAAAGAGAAAACAAAAGATCGGATTGGGAGAACACCAAAAATTGACTAAGTACAGAGAGAATCAATGACAAAAGTCAGTGTGTAAACCAAAAATCACAAAGTAGAAAGATAAAGTGGAACCTGAAAGAGGAACCCAAAATGAAAGTTATAGTGTAGACCAATAAGATAGATACAGTGCAACCCACAATATAAACCAAAGGACAATCAAGCATGACCGACAGAACAAAACTGAAAGTTAGTTGCAGCCTGCAAAAATTGGATCTGACTTCCATGTCAGATAAAGAAAGTGTATTGTATTTATAGGATATTTTATTGTGTTAAATTCATTTCTTTAGGGACAAGAAACATTAATGTAAGTGGTTTAATCAGTCTAACTGATTTAAAACACATAGACTAGGAGATCTAGGTGTAAGTTGTAAACCTAATCTTAGAGTTAACATTATTTTTATCACAACTTGATGAAGTCAATCCATCTATAAATAGATGATGTAATAATTCATTAGAATGTGTGTGTGAGAAGGAAAAATAGAGAGGAGAATAGAAAGAGCACATCTATGGATTGGGAGTTTCAAGAACCACAATAGAAAAAGAAGAATCTAGTTAGCAGAGCCAAGAATAGGGGAAACTGATAATCAAAGGTATTATTCAATCATAGTTAAGGTAATAATATTTTTATGTGAACTACATAGGATCTATATCAGCAATAGGATATTGCATTTACTAGGTCAATTTGTAATTTTCTATCATTCTAACAAGTGGAGCAAAGTGTAAAAATCCTTTCAAGGAAGGTGGAATTAACATTCCTATTGTAAATCTCTTAACCAAGTGCACACTTCATTAGTGTTCCTAAAGCTCTTAATAGAGTATACTTTAACAGGTCTCCACTGATACTCCTAACAGGGTAGATCATTAGAAGTGATCAAATTGTAAGCCTTAACCGGCCCCTTCCAATCTGTAGATAGTGAAGTTTTGTGGGTGCCGTCCCAACTGCAGTTTTTACTTCTTAACTTGATTTTTCTATGATATCATATCTTGTGTTATGTGTTAATTATGTTCATGAATGTTTCTATGAATGATTCACATGTTTATTAATGTTATGAATTTATATAACTCATAACAAGATAGTTTAGATCAGATTGAATGGACATGCAATTGATTACGAAGGTTAATTAATTAAAGGATACAAAACTTTTAGAGGTACTGATTCACTCCTCCCCTCTTAATAAATACTTCCCATTAATATCAACAGGTGGTAGAGATAAAGTTAAACAAAAGACATATCAGATTTGATCTGACGGTGGTCACAAAGCCTCACAGTAAAGATGCGGGTAAAATAACCATTAAGGGAAAGAGCCATTGTGACACTTGGCAAGAAATGGGCCTAGCATTGTAATAAAGAATCAAATAAATCAGCGACATCTTCAGAATGATCTAAAGGATAGTGCTAAACCTCAAATGAAAGATGAAAGGATGTTAAGCATTAAGGGAACACGTCGTAGTGATGTGTGTCCCACTGAAGCAAGTTGAGACCATAGTTGGTAGACAGCTGGTTGATAAAAGACAAGACAGGTTAATGAAGATCTAATGGCTGGCGTAAAGCCTCAGATCAAAAGTAATGTTGATTTAACGATTGAGGCAATGCATAGTACGGCCACGTGTCTCTGCAGGATCATAGCCATGGGTTATAAAGAGAATTAAAGGCAGTAAAGATCATGAAGATCAGATAGATAGAACTAAGGATTGAACATAAAGTGTTAGATGTTTAATCTTTGAGGGAACGCATTGTGGTGACCCATGTCCAAAGTGATGGGACCCTCTCGCAATGTAAAGTAAGGTAAAGTGAAAGAAAATACATAAAGATCTAACGGTGGGCATAAAGCCTCAGATCAAAATTATTTAAACATAATATTTGAGGGAATGCATCATGGTGACGTATTTCAAATGAGATGAATATTATAAAGGACCTATTGTGAACCGTCTGATGTAAAGGAAAGCAGTTGGAATAGACGATTATGTTTCAAAAATGCTAAAGTAACAATTGTGAACTGTTAGCCGCAAGATTTTGAACTTAGATGAAATAATGGCGAATGTGTGTTTCTCCACAGTGAAAATCTAATTCTTAGAGATTATGGGACTGTTATTTGATTGATCATTCAATTCTTATTCTGCATAATTACTAGAATTTTGGAGTAAAGCAAAGTTGTAGCGATCGCATTCAAATTTTCAAGCCATCTGTGAAATGGGTAATTTTCTGATACTGGTTCTTTTGAGTTCTAAGAAATTTGAAGGGATATTAGGGCTTCCAGTAAAAGGATTACATTCTTGAAATTGTTAAAATATTATACTTGTAAAACCCTAAATTCAAGATGCCTCCTAGAAGAGAGTTTAAGGGTAAAATAGACTATAAGGAAAAAAATGTTTGTGATGACCTAATACAGTAATTGAGTAGGTCAACTAATGATTACACAAAATCAAGGAAATAGTTCCCAAAACCCCACATTTGAAAATTGGAAAAGTTCTGTATGATTTGGGTCAGTGGGTTAGAGATGTAAGTATAGGTATGACTGGTCTAGCTCTGTTCAAGGTGTTTTTCAGCCAGATAAATGCCTACACCCAAAACTGTAATGTATGGCAGTTTGATGTAGGAAAATTAGTGCTGCCTAGAGTTTTTATGGACATATATATGCTTATGTAGATAACTGACAAGTATGAAAACATAGCAAGAGTGGTCAGGGACAAGGATGGACACATTATGATTAGTGTGACTGCAGAAGAAATTAGAGAAGTTTTTAGGTTGAATGATAAGGATACCCCTATTGATAAGATTGATTTCAATGAGTTTATAGAGATATATCAAGCCCAAAGGAATTATTTTAGAAGTGAACCCTTAAAGGAATTTTTTTAACAAAGTTGGGGATTTGATTATGGTAGGGCCAAACACAAAATAACCTTTTAAACTTGATTACTTTACTCTGAAAGCCAGAGGAGTATATAGGGCTCTTTGTCAAATCTATGGGGATGATGAAGAAAATGAGATGACCATCCATTATATGTTCATGATGGTATAGCTTTTGCTTCCTCAGCTACCAATAATTTTTTATTTTGCTCCATATATTACAGACTTAATACATGAGGGTTTGATATGCATCAAGAACAAAAAAGTGGCCAAACCTTTTGCATGGTAATCCATGTTGATGCACATGTTTTTGTTTAAAGGGGAAGATTACTTTGAAAAAGAAATAAACTTGATAAGAGTCAAGGATGATGAGGATATGCCAGTACAATTGTGGAATGCAGATATGTCTTGGGATAACAAAGAAGCAAGTTATATTACATTTGATAGATGTTTTTCTATCAGACTTAGGGCATTATTGTTCTCTGATGATCCTAGAATTCTTGTGTTACTTTTACAACTCTTGAGGCCAAAGGAATATAATCAAGAACTTACCATGGTACATAATTGGGGTGATGTTATTCTTTACCCAGTATCAATAGTATTCAAATTTTATGGCTTCAGAGGAGTCCCTAATATATTACCTTATAGAGTGCCTAATAAGATGGGATTACTAGAAATAATAAGGGTGATTGGAGGCCTACAGGAAGAATCACTAAGAGGAAGAGGGAAAGGAACCATTTTTCCCACAATCATGGTTGCCCATCAATTCATCATCATAAAGGGAGGATGGAAACACCTGCAAACATATTTGGCCCCTTATCATTTGAATACTAAAATATCAAGATGTGTTGATCCAGAAGCATTTATCAAAGATATGTTCATGGAGAAGACAAAATGCTTAGTGTTGAACCATTAGTTCAACTTCCCTGAAGATGTGATTAGAAATGAATTTGATCTAATAGAGCAAGAGATAAGAAAGGAAAAATGGCTAGCATACAAGAAAAGCCTTGATTTTGTGCATCATTTTGATAAGTTGTATGACCCCTTGAAATATTTTCAGCCATGGGCTAAGAATATGGATTCTTTAATGGAGATGTTTGAAGACATCATGCAAGCATTGAACCATAAAAGAGATATCATTTTAAAAATAGAGCCAAAAAGGGCCAAAGCAATGTGGAGTAGGGAAAATTCTATCTGGAATGTCCCACTAGGGAAGTATGTGGTGTACCAAAGGAGAGGATATAGTACAGTACTGTCAAAAGCTAAAAAGATCCTTGATACAAAAGGGAAAAGGCCATTAGATTCTAGTACTAAATCATGGCCATCCCCAAAATGGCAAAGGGTAGAAGGAGAACCACAACAAAAGAAACATGAAAAAATCTACTCTCCTTCCTAATCTCCAATGCACATACATGAGCAGGCTATAGCAGAGCAATTGATATAAATGGGAAATGTTGGACAGATATATGTCATAGCTCAAGAGCTACACAAAGGAATGCCTAAAGCTCCAAAACATGTTGAGATAGATCTAATAGTTGCAGAATATGCTAGGAAGGAATTAGAACCCTTGACACAATAGGCTAGTGACAAGTTTCTTGCTGATGATAGTTTTTTCAAAGCTAGATCATTTTTGAAATTCTTATGGAGAATCCACATCAATGAATTCAAAGAGAAGTGCCAACAAAAGCATGAGGAATAGCCTACAAGGAGTAAAGAGGAAATTGAAAATGAAATAAAATAGGATATGATATCCAAATTTTAGAAGATAAATCCTAAGGAAGGAAGAGAGTTGGTCAAAAAGGAAGGAGTGTTAATACTTCCAGAGTGGGACATTGCAGATGCTATTGTTTTTTATGTTGTGAGAAGGGAGACCAAAAATGTTCATGTTACTGAGGTAGAGGAAAAACAAGAATCCAAGGGAGTAAAATTTAGTGAAGATCATGGAGTCCTGGTTATGTGGCAAATAAAAAAGAAGATCCATAATACAATTGGTGGAGATGACCATGCCAAACATGCAAGTAGCCTCATGGTAAGAAGAGTAGCAGACACCTCAGGGGTAGAAGCAGCTGGCCTTACTCTAGAATCAGAAAAATTTAGTATGAAAGTGGCTAATAAGCTGGAAGAAGAGATCAAAACCTTGAGAGAAAAATTTGAGACAGTCATGAAGGCTTCTAATGATGAGGTGATAAAATCTTTTGAAAAGGATAAAAATATTTCTATCCTTGAAGGTAAACAAAAAAATCTATTTATTCCTCAAGGGATGATTAAATAGGATCCACATCATCCATCATCATGAAGTCCAATTATAACTTATCCCCCTTCTCCCATGCCAGCATGTCCCACTACACAGACATACCTAGAATTGGAAAGAGAAATGCTAATTGCTGCGAGGAGTAAGTTGGAACAGTCCAGAAAAAATGGGATGAAGAATGTGTAAATTTTAAAGAAGAAAAGGCATGGATACAACAGAGGTATACAGATAAAATACATGCCACTTTCATGCAATGTACTTAGGATTTGAGTCCTGCTGTCATTTATCTGCAAGGAAAGAAGATTGTCAGCATAATGGATGAATTCAATGTAGATAAGGATAAATTGGATCCAATAATGGATAGATGGAAGGGAAAGGGAGTAGAATTGAAATTCTTCTATTCTACATCCAAAAAAGAAAACAATGTTGACATCATGCTAACTAGCACTTATAAATATTTCAAAGTACTAATAGACTTGGATATTAGGAGGAGCATCATTTTGAGGAAGGTAGAAACTTTGAGGAAGGAATATTCAAAGGATCTCTATGAGATGTTTCTTAACCTATTCAACAAAAATGGTGAAATAAAAAATGAACCATTATGGATGAGACAAATGAATGAGGCATTGACAATAGGGACCAATAATGTTATTACTTTGGAAAGCACACTTCTGTTTGTCCAAACTGTTGAAATCATTAATAAATCTAAGTCATTATTTGAATTTTGGAAGCATGAAGTTGAGAAATCCAGTGTCAGTTGGAATTAAATCAACAACAAGAAGGATGAAGTCATCAGCTCCAATTTTCCAAGTGATGAGGTGTATACATCATGGAAGGACATATATAATGCAGTTAATCAAGGATAAGGTGATAATGTATAGAAGATAACAAGTGGAAATGCTTCCTAATTCTTGAATAAGACAGAAAAAGGAAAAATATCTTACATCAATAAGATCAAGGACAAAATATACCAGATGGCAGTTACCAAACAATCTTAAAGCAGTTGCAAATACCCAGGCGGTCAGAAGACAAAATACTTTGAATATATTGTAACAAAAGTGGTTATCACTTAACTTGGTATTTTGTATTTTTCTAGAGTCATTTATTTTGTCCTCATTCCAATTGATCCATGGATTTTTGCAATCCTATTCTATAAAAGGGTTCCTAAGATCATTGGAAAGGGCTGGAAAATTTGTATTGTAAATATTTTAGCAAGGTTTTAGTCAGGGAAATATAGAAGTTTGTACTAGATAGGTGTGATAATTAGAAATAAAGTTAAAATATCTCTTATAGATTATTGAAGAGGTTATCTCTAAGTACATCTTGTATACTGGAATGTTATTCTTTAAACTTAATACAAAGATCCAAAAACCAATCTCTCCTGTGTCATTTGTCTTGTGAGTTATGAGTTTTCCGATTCATTAGCATAGAATTTCTCTGTGTTTATGAAATTATTTGAAAGTTTTGATCAAGGATCAGATTAAATGATGCTTTCATTAATACATAGATTCATCTGACATATGCTAGGATTCTATGAGTAGTATGGGTTTGGGATATTTGTGTTTATGGCCTAGAATGTTTGATGAATATTGATTTCAATATATTGTTTTTGAGTTAGAGAGTAGCCCAATGGATAAAGCACTGATCTAAAACTAATAGGTTCTCTATTATTGCATATCTGGTTGCATATTGGTTGTGGTTTCTATATAAACAAACATAAATCCATTAAGTCTATATTTTTATAAGTTTGTTGTGAGTTTCTATCTCATGCTATATTTCATTGTTGATGTTCAATGGGTAATTAGCCAATTATCTAGTATCTCTCGGTTATGTTGAGTTGTTTTGAGATTACTACTTAGGTGAATACCATATAGAAATATCTCAAGGTATTATAGGGTATCCCGCCTTGGTATAGAAGAACCTAAAGATTAGAAGTATTGTAATATTTCTTGTTAGTTGTTCCTTTTCTTGGATGGAGTAATATTTGGATTTGGCTTCTCTATAAAAATAATCTAAAGAAGAAGAGGTTGTTGTGTTTTTTTGCAACATAAAAAGGAACCAATAGTATGCTTGAAAATGCTCCAGCATCATCGGGTTGCAAAGAAACCTCTAGAAAAAAAAATTATTTAGGTTCTTCACAGGTAGTGTTCTTAATTAGGTCAACCTTTTTATCCTTGGCATTCTTGATCTTGGAAACATGAGATTTAGTTTCCATGGTTTCTAAAAAATTTGGGCTTTTCCCGTAAATAACTATGAGCTTAGTGAGTCTTTAGTTACTTACTTGTCCTAATGTAGCTACTACTAATCTATTTGAATGTTGTGAATCTACTTGTGAATCACTTCTACAATCTATTCGTTGTTCTTTTCTCTAAGCTCTACTCTTCGCTCTTAATCGCATGGTGAGTGAATGATCTATTCCGTCAACTTTTTATATACAATGCCCTAAGTGGTGTAATAAATGCTTTACCCACTTCTTGGTGTTCCAAGACAAAGTCACTCAGGGAAAATGCAAAATTTATTCTCAGTGAGAATGTGATGCTTGGGGTAAGTGTCAACTCAATTGACCTTTCACATATTTACTGACGTAGCTTGGTATTGGGTGAAGACTGATTGTCTTTTTCATGATTACCGATGATGCTCGATTTACATTAACAACTTAGGTTTTATATGTACACCAATGTTTTTGGTATGCATTGACCAACGAGATTAGATTCACACAGATTCACCCATTCATAACAAGTGATACCATATTGCATCTTTATTCATGCTAGTTTGGCATTTTATCAACGTATAATGAAACTGATGTAAGATATAACTTGGTATAGTGAAGTTCCATACTTACTTGTTCTTCTTAGGTGGGGGTGGTGATGTCATCAGATCCATTGGATAAGGTGTCACCAATTGTATTTCTTGGTCTAACATCATCAGTCTTTGTAGCTTTCCTCCACATTTTATTTCTCATCTTCCTGATGTCTTCAATGGTATTGCCATTGGGAAAAGTGATTGTCTCTATCACTTGGTCTCTATAGTCCTTGCTTAGATGACCGACCTTATGAAAGTGTAAGAATGCCATTCTGGAGCTATTCGAGCTTCTAGACCTTCTTATCTATTTTCTCATGTAGTTTTTAGAAATGTGTCCATATCTACCACACGCTGTGCAATTTTTCCATTTATTGTAATCCCAAACATATGAGTTACCGACTCTTTCAATTGATAAGAATTTTCTTGTTCTTTTGGCTTCCATGCTTTCTTTTTCTTCTTCATACATTCAAGAGATGTGTGCCCATGCATTTTTCAAGTAGGACAATATTTTTCCATGTTGGTTTCATTCTTTGGTTGTTTCACCTTAGATTTAAATTCATATGCTTTATGTCCTTTCTTGTTACAAATATAATAATTTCCAATGAATGTAGATGGGGAGTTAGGAATACCTTTAATTTTGCATCTACAAATATTTGATGCATGGCCTGGTTTTCCACAGTGATTGCATGACTTCTTCCTTGGCCTTGGATTTGTGTAGACATATTTTTTATTAGCTTTGTATGGTAATTCTCCATGCTTGGTATACCCTAGATCGGTATTGTTGTTGACTCTTCTTTGTCCATCCAGAAAATCATCCATTCTTTTGGTACTTTCTTCAGATTTCTTGATCATATCATTGTGTTTTTGTTGAATCCATACTTCATGGTTCAGTCTTTCATTTTCTTCTCTTAGCTCACCAATAACTTCAAACTTACCATTTATTTCTATGTTCATTTATTTTGCCTCCTGACTCATAAGAACTATCTGACTGGTTATCTCATGATGATGTTTAGTAAGTCTTTGTATCTCTATCTCTCTTTCTTGTAGCTTTTCAGTGATCTTCCTCCTGTCATTAATAACTAATGTTCTTTCTTGCTTAGCTTGTATAGAATTATTCATAACCTCAATCATCCTTACCATCTATGTCTCTTGACTAAATTTTAGTGATTTCACTTGTCCAACCAATTGTTGGTTTATTTCATTCAGACTTGTAATGCTTCCTTTAGATGTGCCAGATGTATTGCTAGATGTACATCCTGTTGACTCAAACAAATCATGTATCTCTTCTTCATGATAGTCTATTTCATTACAGCGAGATGCCATAACCTTTCTTTCATCCATTAGCTCTCTCATCTTGATTCTATCTTCTTTGTATTTCTCATAGAAGATCTGTATCTCCAACTTGTGATTCTCAATACTCTTGTTTATCTTATACCTTTCCATTGTTTGACCTTTTCTCTCAAGTATTTTAAAATTTTCCAAATAAGAGGTATAGCTCTGATACCAATTGTTGGAAGAATGGAATGGTGTGTACTAGGAGGGGAGGGGTGAATTAGTACCCTTAAAACTTTTTATCAATTAACCTTAATCCTTTAGTAATCAGTTCCTTGCTACCGACCATATGTGATATTCTATCTTTGTGTATGTAATATTAAATCGTAAACTTAATTTGCATGTTAACATTCATGAAATGTAATGACACATGACACAAGATTCAGTAATGCAGAAAACAATTGTTAGAAGGTAAAAACTATTGTGGGGATGAAACCCACAAAACTTCACTATCTGCAGAATGGAAGGGGCTAGTTAAGGCTTACAAGTTTGATCACTTCTTATGATCTTACCTTGTTAGGAGTAACATGTTTAGATTGGTTAAGGTTCTAGCTGATGATTACCCTCCCTATTCTCATTGATCAGGTGTCAGGTGCCACTTTACTCCTCATCCATCACATCCAAGTCAATATTTGATGGCTTATTTTTCTTCGGCTTGGTGATGTTATCCCACTATGTAACTTCAGCTTCTGAAGACCAATTAAAACTTTGTAAGAGTAACTATTTTATTTTCCTCTCCCATCTGGCATCAGTTATAGCCTTGGCATGTGTAAAAAAATTCACAAAGTTTGTTTCTTCTTTGAAGTATTTATCCAAGGCTCTTTTGAATCTATCCATGTTTAGGACATTGTCATCTATTAGGAATGCCTCTTTACTAGGTAGTAGAGTATCAAAACCATTCCTCCATTCTTCAACTAACTTTATCTTATCATTTTCTCCCTTGACTGGAGGAATAAATCTATTAAAATATGGGCCAAACATACTCTCCCTTACCTGAATTTGATTAGCCTTGCCCTTAAAAAATGATAATATGGTGCCAATCTACTCAAACATTTCTCCCATTTGACAATCTATTGTTGGGATATCTATCCTATGTAGATTCAAGGCTTCTAGTCTTTCAAAAAGTGATCCCCTGCTTAAACAAGTGCCAAAATATGGATCCAAAGTTGCAATGTGGCTTTTTACCTTGTTTCTAGGCCAATTAGCTTTCTATAGGCCTTGTGTACTAGGTCCAATTTTCCATCCAAGATATCTATTCTGTGCTACAAGATTTTCAACAAGGCATCTAAAGCAACTTCATTCTGTTCTGGGCCTAGCAGCCTTGTTTCTTGAGGGAAGTCCTCTGTAGTTTCTATTTGTATAGATACAACTTCCTTAGCTAGAGTGGGGAGAGATTTGGGAGCCTTTTCTAATTTCTTGTTCAATACCTCCACTTTCCCCTATAGTGACTTGATTTGAATCAAACATCTTTTCCTATCCTTGATCACAGCAACAGACTCATCAAATAATTTTTCATACCTCGCAGAGAGTTGTTCTGGTTTTTCTTAATTAAGATGAGAAAAGTGGGTGGCTGCTTGGGATATCTCTAAACCAGCAATTTTCTCAACTATCTAGATGATCTTATCCCCATCCATCTTCTCTTCAACACTTACCAAGGATGGATTTTGTGTCCTTGGTACCAAACACCACATGGCTAGTGCTTGGGATCTTGGATCATATCCACATCCATTGATCATCTCCCCAATTTGTGTCTCAAACGACAAGTTGGCATTTGGTTTCTTTCTAATTTGATGGACCTCTCTCTCATCTTCACATAATTGGAGAGGTAACTCCACTTCTACTTGGATGTCTTTTTCCTTCTTCCTTTCTCTTATCTTCTTCCTAGCTGATGGTGGTATTTCCTGTCACTAGTGATCAAGGTACTCACTTTGTCCTTTTACTTCCCCTAGGTCTCAACTTGAGATGGCTCCCTTTTATCTACTCGTTGTTTCTTCCTTGGGGGCTCATTGGTCACCTCAGTATCAAGAACCTTTGTAAGGTCCACTTCGATGCCTTTTTTGTGGCAGGTGGCTGATTCATGTGAGGAAGACTATGTATTGGGTATCCTCCTTCACTATCCTCTTCATACTCAGAGGAAGAATGCTTCTCTGGGCCTCTTTCCTTGTGCTTAATTAGTCCCTCAAGTTGATTGTATAGAGTATGATAAGACTCAATCATTTTTATAGTGTTTTCAAATAAGGCTCTCCTAGGAAGAAACCTCCAAAAGGGATCCCTTCCTTCTTCATTTTTTTCTCCAAGGATATCAGATATTAGTATTGTGTAGCTCCTCTTTCTACCTCTTCATCCTCCAAAATATTTTTGATTAGGTCTTCCTCAACAAACTCTTCATGCTCTTTGATAGTAGTGATGCTTGGGGTCAACAACTTCTTAGCACTTTTAATAAAAACCTCTAGATCTACATACCTATACAAGGCCATGATCATCATGTACTGGCCTAACCATTTATTCAATGTATCCATAGCTCTTTTCCTAATGGTAAATTCAGATACCTTGAATTGTCTTGGTGTGAAGGTTCCTTTTATATGAGGATCTAGATGCTCCTTTTCTGTCCACGTCACTTTCCATATAAAATCTATTAAGGTTACTCTTGGAGGCACATACTTTGGAAGTATGTGTGGGGGATGGGAACATCCATAAACCCTAATTATTGTATAAGTATTTTCATTGTAGAAGTCACCCCAATTGTGATCTCCTAGCCATTTTTCTACGTACTGGAAAAGTCTTAGAAACTGAAGTGTTCTGACTGATAGCCTGGTTACATTGAAGCCCATTAATTCAAGAAATGGATGTAATATCAAGTTCTCAAAGCCACATCATTCTCATTTGAAGTATAGTTCCAAACCCTAATCCATAATTGTACTAGGTTTGGATGGACTTGGAAAAGAGTTCTTGGTCTTAGCAACTCTGTGTTCATGTTGTCAATGTTGAAATATAATATCAAATGCATTAAAGGAGAATAATGCATGAACTTGGGGTTGACCTTCTTCTGAATGTTGATCAAGCCCTTATGAATTCTATCCATGACATACTGGATGTAATCAAAATCTGTGTTGGCATGGGAGTTCTAAATATCTAAGATGATCATTAGCAAATTTGTAGGAAGCTTATAAAGATCTATGTCAATGCCTAGTACCCTACACAACCCATAGGATATATACTTCATGTAAAAATAGAGGTCTTTAAACTCATAAGGTGCACCTTAGAAGTAGGCATTGGGGCCACATAATTCCTGTTACACCTAGGCATATGAGTCTGAACCAACTTGTTGACTATGTTGACCTCTCTGGTGTATTTGTTCTGCATTTTTCTTAGATCAATCTCTATGGTAGAGGCATGGTAAATGCCAAAGGCTTTCATGAATGATGACCTATCTAAGGTAACTAAGGTTTTCTCATCGCCTTCTCTGATTGTCTTAGAATTTGATTCATATCTTCTGGCTACTATTATCAATAGGTCAACATCCACGAAGACATTTGGGACAATTAGGTTAGAAAGACCTAATGTACAAGGGTTTGAGACTGGGATTTGTCTATCCATATTTCTATAGAAGTAATTAAGCAAATGAAAACCAGAGAACCCAGGAGTGATAAATCCCTACAATTAGACATAGCATCATTAAAGGATTCATCATCTACCTTTTTGTTCTGATTTGTTCCTAGTAGTAGAGAAACAAATTCATCTGAGAAGTTCCTCTTCTCCTTCTGCTCCTCCTTTGCATCCTTGCCTCGCCAGTGGCTGAAGCTCTGCTCGCTCAGCTTGACTCATATTTATTGATTCTAGATTATCTTATCTAAGAAACAAACTTCTTCTCACAATTTTCTCTAAAACTTATGCAATTTATTTGCTTTGTACTCTAAAAAATTTTGTAATCACAATGTACAAAGGCTGCATCTATTTATCATTGAAAATTGAATGCACTAGTCTAGTCAAGAACTTGGAAACCATTTCTCAATCACTTCTGCAATAACTCTCCATGTATTGACATCAATTCTTTCATAGCAGTGGTGCTTGAAGTTGATAGGAAATCAAATTTGAAAAGCCTAGTTGGAAAAGTCATGAATTCTTTTGTAGTTTTAAAACCTTATTATATGCAAAAAGGCTCAATACACAATCTAATTGGTCTCTTTTTCCTTCCTTTTCACAGATCAGTGGATTACTTGTACTGTGTCAGAATATTTTTTCTTTATTAACCCTAGATTTTATATTTATTTCCTTGTAATGGCATGAGAACCAATCCTTAATATCTAACCATACTTAGACCATAGTTTGTGTGGAAATCACACGACTACTTTATCTGTAAGTCACTGAGAATTTTCTTTGACTCGGGTTACATTATGAGATCTAGCACCAGCTATATGATCCAATCTTGATCTATGATTCTCTCTAAGTCACTGGATGGTTTCCTTAACTCTGATTCTATTCTGTGATTACGTGTTGGCCAATCATTTTAACATGACCTTGCACCTGGTTTATCTCTTAACACTAGGTAGCTCATTTCTTCTTATCTCTGATTCACTGAATATACTTTAATAGGATTCTTATTTAACCACAAACACATCTAGAGATTCAGAGATAAAGGAGACCACCAAATCACTGAGTAAAAATCTTAACCCAAGTCTCGTCTAGAGATCTAGCTCTAGCCATTCATCTAAGATGAGATCTACGATCCTCGCTAAGTCACTGAGCTTTTAGCTTAACCTTGAGTTTGTTTAGAGATCATGTGAAAAGGACAAAGGGTAACCCTATTCTGACTCTGAGTTTATCTAGAGATTCAGAGACTAAATAAGTCTCTGAATTGCTAAGAGTTTTGACTAACCATAAATCTATTCAAAGATCATGCGCACACCGTAATATTTGAGTCATGTCAATGGTTCAGATCTTTCTTGTCAACTCATCTTTTATTTTAAAGTTGACCTTAATTCATTTGGAGATTACGCAACTGAGAAAACTCTAAGTTGCTAAATGTTTTACTTTACCATGAGTTTATTTAGAGATCACATGCAGACCACACAATGAGATCTTGATCAATTCCTTGTGCTGAGGCTTTGAATCATTTTGTTCTTTCTCATTCTATTTGGAGATTATGTGACTACCCTTGATCTTTATTTTAATATATGGCCTACGTTGAATCTTACAATATTTGTCTTTAACTCCAATTTGTTCTGAGATTACACGACCAAAGGCTATCTCGCAACCTCGTAATGTTTGGTCTAACTCTGGTCAAGTCTGGAGATTTAGAGATAAAGGCTATCTCTGAATTGCTGAAAAATATGCTTAACCCTGGGTTTATTTAGAGACTTCATGAACACCATAGATCTCTTAGCCACTTATACAAGTATCTGCATCTTAGTTGACTATCTCTTGACCATTGAATAATTGATGACATTTTGACTTCTAATAGAAATTCAGTGCCAGACACACATCTTGTCTTGATCAATGATTAGATTCATTAATGGAAAACTTGACTTAGCTTTGATTTAACCATACTTGACCATGGTTCTTCTGGAGATTCACTGACTAAATAAAACTTTGAGTCGATGAAAATTTCTTCTAACTCAGGTTTAATCTAGAGATCACGCGCTATCCATCAGATATTTTCTTGATCAACAATCAGCACTAAGTCTCATAATATTTTTGTGCTTTACCAATTCTTCCCAAGATTACATGTCAACCCTTAATTTTTCTTTGATCCAACGGCTTGCACTGAATCTTGAGACTATCTGCTTAACTACACTTTCATTCTAAGATCACATGACCAAGTTATCTCTGAATTTCTGAATAAACTTTACTAAGCTTGTTCTCAACCATAGGTTTATCTAGAGATTGCGTGAAAAGCTTTATCTCCAAGTCTATGAAATATTTTGTAACCCTGGGGTTTATTTCTAGATCACATGTAGACCACATGATCAAGCCAAGAATAAAACAAGATCTATGACTATCGCTTAGTCATTGAAGAAAAGCTTGATCTTGACATTTGTTTGGAGATCACACACCAGCTTCTCATTTGGAAAAAGATCAACGATCCTCACTGAATCTTACAATGAATCACTTAATTATGATTTCTTTTGGAGATCATGCGACAAAGAAAAAAGTGAACTTTGTCTTAACCTCGGGTTGGATTATGAGATTCTGTGACTAAGCTATCTTTGAATCGTTGAATATTTCTTGTAACTAAGGTTAAATCATGAGATCTAGCACTAGACGCATGATTAAAATTGCATCCATGATTGTCACTAAGTCTTTGAATCTTTGATCCAACCTCACATGTATCTAGCAATCATGTGCCAACCACACAATTAGATCAAGATCAACCGCCCGCGCTTAATCTCTGAATGTACAAGAGAATATTAATTTATTCTCAAGATTAAGAGATACAAGGTTGCGCCAAGTCTCTAAACCAAAAATAATATTTGGTTGTGATTGCGAGATCAAGAGATAAAGGTAATGACTTAAAAATCACATATCTTATAGATCACTTAAGTTACTCAACAAAAGTAACTTCAAAATAGAACCAGGTTATGAAGGTATAGGGTTTTTGCATGGAAAAGACATAAGTAACCAAGGGTTTAAGGTTTTCAACCATTTTTCATTGCATTCCTTAGATTACAAACACTTTGTAGAAAAAATGATGGTACATTGGAACATAATTCTGACTTTTAAGGCAAAACTGAGATTTGGAACCAAAATCTTTAGCAAAACTCAGAAAAAATAGAAATATACCCAACAATGGCTCTATCTGAGTATGCTTGAATGCAAGTTCATAGAAAGAATTATATATCTCTTGGAGGAAGACCACAACCACACTAACCTACTGTAAAATAAAATACACAACTTGGAAAGAAATACAGAACATAAAGAAAACACACTTATACATAATTACAAGACTACTATGCATGTAAAAATTGATTCAACTGAAGAAGTTTTTTAGAAATTGTCCATGCACTCATAAGTCATGTTCCTCATAATTAATATTCTTGAGAAGATATGAATCCTTTCCAAATTTCTAATGGATAATGAAGGGACCTAACCACAAAGATTCAAATTTCTTATGCTTTCCCTTATCCTCAGCCCTGGCATTCCATTGAAGAACCAAGTCACCAAGCTAGAATTTTCTTTGATTTTCCCTTTTATCAAAAGGATATTTCATCTTCTATTGTAATCTGATATTTTCCTTTTGTCTATCTGTTCTCATTTCATCCAACTCTACTTACTGAATCATCCTTTCTTGCATTGGATCAGATACTTCTAATCCCTCATCTTGAATTAACTTGTAGACTAGAATAAAATTATATACTAGTATTTTGGATTGAACACCATACATTAGTTTAAAAGGAGACTTTCTTGTTTCCCTTTTCATAGTAATCCTATCTTCTCATAAGGAAAGCTTCAACTTTGCATGACATGCCCTTTTGTTACTTTCTAGGGTCTTTTTCAAAAATTGCAGAATAATCTAATTACTGGATTCTACTTGCCCATTGGCTTGTGGATGGTATGAGGATAAATATGATATTACAATTCCCATGTCAGAACAAAAATCAAAAAAATCTTCTGATCTAAAGCTTGTCCATTACTAGCTTAAGAGGGACACCAAACCTAGTAATGACATTGTCCATTAGAAAATCAACCACTACTATGCTTGTAGCCTTTTTAGTTGTAATTGCCTCAACCCACTTGGTAAAGTAATCAGTAGAAACTAAAATCCAACTATAGCCCCCACTTGATTTTTATGCAAAATATCCAATGAATTCTATTCCCCACATAGCAAAAGGTGCTTCTGGAACTACAGGATTCAGCAAAAGGGCACCTGAAAACTTCATCTTATTGGAGAACCTATAAAATGGTTCACATTTCCTAACAAAAGAATGGGCATCTTTAAACAAATAAGGCCAATAATAACCAACCGTTAAGATCTTATGAGTTGTTGCTCTAGTTGAATAGTGTCCACAAATCTTAGAATCCATTTCTCTTAAGATCTTTTTAGACTATCCTTTATCTAGACATAATAGCAGTATTTCATCCCTATTTTCCAATACAGGTCACCTTGATATAGTAAATATTTTTGAGCCTGCAATCTCAAACTTCTCCTTTGGTTGTCATTCAAATCTTTTGGGAAACTACATTTTTGAGGAAATACATTATGTTAGTATACCAGGGCTACATCTCAATGCTTGTAATTACTTCTCCATAGGTATTAACATTTTTCAGTTGGACTAGATCCAAATTCTCTTCTGTCATCAATTTTTCTAGTCCTAATCCCCTTACCAACTTAGTAATGTGGATTTCTAAGTCAAACTCTTGAATTTTGTTAATCCACTTGCATCTTTTCCTTGTCACTTCACTTTGGACCAAAATGTCTTCTACTGCAACATGAGGAACATATGCATTAACTTTAGCACATACTAGGTAGGGTCTAAATGCTTTAACTACTTTCACTAAAGCATAAGATTGTTTTTCCATTAGTTGATAATTCAATTCTGTTGACTGTAATGGCTTACTGAAGAATGCTATAGGATGCTCAAATCCCTCATCATCTTTCTTCAATAGCACTTCTACAATGATGTGAAAGGATAAAAACATGATTAGAGAAAAAGGTGTAGTATAATTTGGAGAAATTAAAATAGGGGCTTCTTGGATTAATTTTTTAACTTTTCCCAAATCTTCTTGTGCCTCTTGGTTCCACTCAAACTTTACATCTTTCTTCAATAGTTTGACTATTGGTTTGACCAGTTCTATAAATTTTATAATAAATCTCCTAACCAAATTCATTTGTCCCAAGAATGACTGTATATCTTTTAGGGTTTTTGGAGTAAGTACCTTCTGAATAGCTTCAACTCTTTTTAGATCTATTCTTACCTCTTCCTTTGACATTATATGGCCCAATATTTTTCATTCAGTAATAGAAAATTGACACTTTTTTGAGTTCAATGATATCCCATATTCTAGTGCTTTGATCAAGACCTTCTCCAAATGGCTACAATGGTCTTCTTCTCTCTTTGAGAAGGTTGTTAGATCATCTTGGTAAACTACAATGAGGACATCTATAAGATCCTTAAAGGCCACATCCATTGCCCTCTAAAAAGTTGCACCAACATTTTTTAGACCAAAAGGTATACGAGCATATACATAATTTCCCCATGGAATAGTAAATGTTGTCTTGAATTGCTCAAACTCCTTGACTAGCACCTAATTATACCCATAGAACCCATCCATCATAGATAATAGATCACATCTAGTGACCTTATGCAACATAGCCTCCATATTAGGTAATCCATAATTGTCTTTGAGTGAGGCTACATTGAGGTTCCTAAAGTAAACACATAACCTTATGTCCCCATTTTTTTTTATCGTAGGGACCAGATTTGAAACCCATGATGATTGCCTTATTTCTTGAATTATGCCTGCATCCCTTAATTTTGTCAACTCCATTTGCATCTTAGTAGCCAAAAATGTGTTGATAGGCCTCTATTTTTGCCTAATTAGTTTTACATCTTCTTTAAGTGGAATGTCATGCTGAAATAGGTCCTCCCTATGAGCTTTGAGGTCCTCATAGGACCAGAAAAAAATATGTTTATATCTTTTCAACAATTTTATCAAATTCAATCTCACATTCCTATCCATCTTTTTCCAATGTAAACCAATTGAGGGGATGTCTCTGATCCTTGATTTATTTCCTCCAAATTTCCCACCTTGGCATTGGATTTCTATGACATGTAGTTATCATTTATACTAAACATACCCTCTAACTCAACTAATCCCTTACAAATATGATTTGAAGCTAGCTAAACAACTTCTTGATAAAAAATATACTCTTTTCCATCTACAACTCCTATCAAAGAGTCACAATCAATATTTTGGCCATCATATTGGTCTACACACTACATAAATCTGAGGATATCATCATCATCCTAAAAAACTTGCCAATTATGGTATTGTCAAGAACTACTGGCTTATTCTTGACTTCCACCACAAATATTCCAGCAAGGATAATGTCATCATTCTTTGGAGCAACATTTTCAAGAAATTTTTCCATTATATTGTTTGACCTCTCCACCCAAAGAATGTTAAAAGCATCAAAGGATTTGAATCTATCCTAGACAACATATTTATACAACTTCAATCTGTCATCCTTTAGAGCATACTTCGATCTAATCTGAGCTATGATTAGTTGGGAATCCCCATGAACTTGTAAGCATTTGATACCATGCTTGATGGAAATATCCATACCCAATATTAATGCTTCATATTCAGTTGTATTATTGGTACAATAAAAGGCTAACATGAAAGAGTATTTAAAAGTAATACCTGATGGGAAGATAAGAAAAACACCTGCTCCTGATCCTTCTTTAGAGAATTCTCCATCAAAGTACATCTACCACAATCCATCTTGTTGCAACAACAATTCATCCACTATTGGGTCAGTGTTTCTTAATTATGGCTTGATTTCTTCAACAAAAAGTTTTTCCATGTCAATATCTACATAACAATTTTGTTGATCAGGCATGACCATTTCAACCATGACAGCAGAATGAGGCTCTCTATACAACTTGACCTCAGTCCCATTCATAGGAATTGTTGCATATGAAAAATCTAGTTACAATCTTCCACCCACTATTGTTTCCTATTGTCTAGATAAAAGCATACCATAATGGGGTTTTGTGTCAACAAAAACTATATCCATTCTATAGGTAGCTTTAGGGAATGCAAAATTTTTTACTTCAATATCTTTCATTGTTCCTATCACAAGAGCCTCTCTGTTATCCATTGCATAACAATTTCCAGCAAGAGTACTAACTTGAAGGCCTAGTTCTTTCATGACATGATATGGCATCACAGTTTCTGCAGCACCAGAATCTATCTTGCAATTCTTTACTAACAAATCAAAGTTTCATAAAAAGGATCAAATGATAGTGGTTCTTGAGTGATCACATTTTCAATGCATATATTAGATAATTCCCTTCTTTTTTCTAGGCCTTTTACTTGTTTCTCCTTTTCATTTACAAATGGAACTTCTCTCTTATCATTATTCAAGGTCAAGGACACTTCTTCCTAGTTTGACATAGGGACATATTCTAGTCCTTTCAAAAGTGAAAGTACAACTTCTTTATGCTCTTTTATCTTAAATATCTCCATCAGTGGGAATGAAACTTTCATTTGAGTAAGAACATGTTTCATGTCAAACATAGGAAATTTAGGAGATACATCACCTATCATGTTGGTGTTTGAAAATCTTTATGCTATCTAAAGCTACCAATATACCTTGATACTCATGTTAGGAATGGTTAGCTCCAAGTATGGAATATCTACAAGGAAACTAGACCAACTATAGGGACAAGACTACCCTCTACACTTTTGGCTCTCCAAAACCAAGGTGGGTGCACCTAATCTAGATAACATACAACTCTTTATCACTCTCGATTACAACAACAGATAATGGTAAGAAAGTGATAAATACTAAATAGGCATTCATTGACTCTCTATTACCAAGTAGGACATAAAACCAACAACCATAGGATATGAAAGAACTTAGTAATGGTTTTGATGTAAATTTTTAGAGTATAGCCAAATTCTATCAGACATGTATCAACAAAGGATAGAAAAGCTTTTGATCAGTTCCTTATCCATTGGGAAACTAAGTCAATCCAAATACTAAAATAGAAGACAACCTATTGGCAATGACTCACAACCATAAACACAAGTATCTTAGATCACACACTTTCTTATAAGATCCCTATGCATATACATAAAATGAATCTATGTTTCATCCAAAGCATATTTTATCTAATCCTAAATCAGAACTATGGAATGGAACATACACATAGATAACTCTATGTATTGGAATAGAAAATCCAAACCTCATGCAATGAAATCCAAGGAGAGACTTGAAAATGAGACAATTATATTAATTATAAAGAGTCCAAATCTGTAATAATATGACTAAATAACTACACCATTCAATAACTTGCAAAAGATCAAGAAGCATCTATCTTATCATTAATTAGAATGATAGAAATCTGATATATCCCTACAACTCAAACTTCTGAGCCAACACTTAGGGTCAAAAATTATGGAACCATCAATACAGAGAAAGGAAAGCCTTCAGTAGGAGGAAACCCTAGGATATTCTTCCAAGAAATCAATGCAATACTATCTTGCAAGCTGATATTTCTCCAAAAGATCACTAAAATATCTGTCGTAGCAAACCACTTGCCAAATTACAAGTAGAGATCCAATCACATAAATGTAGAACACTCATGGTATGACAGAAACATCCAAAATAGAAAGCGAAAACCAAAGATCCATGAGGCCACCATGCTACATTAAATTCATTTTGAATAATAGAACACAACCCTAGACACACAACCGGTGCCATTATGACATACATGGGCTAAAAGATACCTCAAGCCACTCCCCTGTAAGTTTGAGAAAATGTCACCATGGTAAAACACCTAGAGAAATTTAAATTTTTTAAAAATTCCATATAAAAGCTACTTCTCTAGTGCCAAACACATCAACAACCAAGATTAAGATCTTTTCATAACTTTAAAAAAAGGTCGTCGATGTACTTTACATTATACGAGTACCAAGTAAAATAAAAATATATTTTCCAAATCAAACTCTATTGACATCCACATGGAAACATCCCACTGGCCCTTAGAACCACCTATATTTCTTTTTCTACATAGGCCCCACATTATTTATTGCCAACTTGCACATTTCAAGATTTTCTCCACCGCATGATGCTTATTTTCCTTGCATCTTTCCTTCACACAATAGTGAATCACCATTGGATCTTGATCTTCCTTTCATGATCCTTGTCCATTCACCACCATACATCACCATCTAACTTGATCCATCTTTTTAGTCCCACCTAACCATCCTACCGACTATTCCACATGGCACCACCTTACTCACTGGGACCTCTTCCACATGTCCATCCAACCTGGCCTGCCACTTGTCAAACTTTCCATGTGTCACACCTATACCATTGCACAATCTCATTGGACCTGTGATGACTCAAACTATGCCATCGCACCCTGCAACCACTTATCACCTCATGGAACTTTTCATTTGAGCGTGATCCTACAAAATTATCTACCTTGTCCGCTAGTTGGCCATCACTAACTGCAACACTTGACAAAGTGTCAGCCAAAAAGGTGCTTTCCTTTCAAACCTTAACCTATTGTGGGCTTAGGTATAAAATTTTTAAGTTACTTCACCACATGACCAATGTGGAATATATGAACTGAAGCATTTAAAGTACAAAACAAACTAGCAAAGACACCAAGACCTAAGAAACTGATTTGACTCCATAGAGGTGACCAAAAGGGAACAAAAAATGATTATAACACCCCTCTAAAACCCACTCACATGAAAAATAGATAGGAAACACTCTGCAACTTTTGAAAGCCTGCCATGGAAGCCCTAATTTCTTTAACAACTCTAATAGTGGCTTTGACAGGGGATGTATGTCTCTCATAGGAATAGAAATGATCCATAATCTCAGGGATAAGTAGACCACCCAAAAAAAGGAAGGGAATCCAAACCTAAAAATAGAAAGCAAGAAACAAAAGAAGGAAAACCTACTCCTAAAACCACAAAAACCTATTTACAACTACTGCTCGTGGATTTGAGACTTGAAGAGAAGTAAAATTTCATGAATTTTCCATGAAGAGGAAATTCCAAAAATTTTCTAACCAAGTCCTTAAGAATATAAGAATTTGAACCCCATTTACTGTCAATAATATATGGTCCAAGCCAAATAGGGTCAAACTTAACATGTTTTCCTTTATCTTTTAGTCTGGCATTCCACATCACGACCAAGTCATTAGCTTCAAAACTTTTGACAGTTGTTCGTTTGTCAAACAAATTCTTATACTACAAATGAACATTCTTTTCATGTGCATCCCTCCTTGATTCATCTAGTTGTTTCAAGTCATCCATCCTAATTCTCATATCATCATCCATCTCTTCATCATAATCATGGACAAACTTGCACATCTGTAGTAGATTGTTTTGAAGCAACCTATCATGAATACCATACACCAAATCAAAGGGTGCACAACCAATTTCTTTCTTAACTGTCACTCTATCACCCCACAATGCTAAATGTAACTTTGAATCCTAGGCTTTCTTATTCTGGCACAACATCCTCTTAAGTATCTTGATCAAAATTTTATTACTGGATTCAGTCTGGTCATTCCCTTGTGGGTGATATGGGGATGAGTAAGAGATTTGGATCCCATACTACTGGTAGAAAGAACTAAACTCTTCTGATCTGAAACACATTGCATTATCCACCATAATACTCTCTAGACATCCAAATCTAGTCAAAACATTTTGTAGCATGAAATCAAAGACAATCTTACTATTATCCTTTCTAGTGGGGATTGCTTCAACCCATTTAGTAAGATAGTTAGTTGCTACTAGAATCCATGAATGAACTCCACTTGTCTTGTTTGCAATCTCACCAATGAAGTCCATTCCCCATTTTTGAAAAGGTGCTTCCACTTACAACAAGCTTTAAAGGAAAACATCCCCAAAACTTGAGCTTACCTGCAAATCTTTGGCAGACATCACATTTCTTAACATAACTGTGGGAATCCTTGAAGATAGTTGGCCACGAAAAACTGTTAGGATTGGATTATACTAAGAGGGGGGGTGAATAAATATAATAGCACTTTAAATAAATTCTTCAACCACTAAACCATTAATCATACATTTGTAGTAAAGTAAAGATCATAAGTAAATGACACATTACTCATAACACCATATTTTGTTACGAGGAAAGCCTAGCCAAGGGAAAACCCCAGTGGGGATGATATCCACAAGCATGCACTAAAGTATAGTGTCCATGTAAGGAGACCTAGCCCTATTAGGAGATGAATATTACATAGTATATTTCCTTGTTAGAGGAATAACAACCCTATTAAAGGTTCACAACACCCTGTTAGGGGCCTCTGAGTTTGCAGCTCTTACAATACAATTCAGTTACAAAAATTTCTCAGTCATGAACAAAAAAAGCATCACTAATGATTTGATAGTTCCTTTATAGTTCTTCAATGATCTCTGTGTTTCTCTACTCTGCCATTCAGATATCTTCTCTCCCAGATAACTATTACACAACTACATACAATCTTTACCAAAAATGTCTTACATATATATCTCTCAACTTTACAAGGTCGGCTCTCAGTATGAATATTACAAATAATACTAAGTCAGCCTGCAATACAAAATACATTTAATATAGTAAACATTAAATGCATATTTGACGCTCTTTCATAGTCAATGTGTAGGATATCAACAACCAAAATACAACTTTGATTGCCTGGAGTCCAAGTCATACTCCCTCAATCTTTGCTGCTGTCCAACTGCCCTATATCACTGTTATTTTGTAGTCTATCTATCTTAAAATCCTTCTAACTCATCATAGACAACCAAATTCAAATCAATCTTAGGTGGAGGTCAAACATACTCCATAATGTCTTCCTCTAATCTCGCTTTCCCTAATTCATCAATCTCTATCTTTGACATCAAAAGTACTTCTATATCTCTGCTACTATACTTAATCAATTTTGAAACATCAAAAATTATCTTCAAAGTAATTGAACTTAAATCCATATGTGTTTCCATAAATGATAACCAAAAAGTGAATCATATTTACCTCTTTCATTTCTATGGGTAAACCTTTAGTCAATGAATCTGCAACTTTCTCCAAACCTGAGAGATGAGCTTCAAGTATGGATAACTTTGGAGTGACAAAGCTCCTCAGCAAATTAAATCTTTTCAATAATCTCTCTTTTTCATTTTCCAAAACACTGAGTTTGACCAATATTATTGTAAATTTTGTGTCTAGTTCTCTTGTGTACTGAGAAGATGTTCCACAACCATCCATCAAACTATTCAAAGTTTCCCTTTCCTTGGCAATAATGTCCTCAACATTCTGAACATGTCTAATCAGATTCATGCAATAGCTAAACAATTTTCTCCCATGCCCAATGTAGCTCTTTACATTTGTCAAATAATTTTTAATAATGCCTAAGTCCCATGTGATGGAATTTTAGACTTCTATCAGATTTTTCTCTGAATATATCTTCTATGCCTTCTCCTCTGCAATATTCAACAAATTTTCATAGTGTCCATCAAGTGTAATTTTCAAATTCTCAAAGTCATCTTTTGTACTGGAAAACTATAGGTACTAGAAGAAATTTATTCATAGTATCAATAGCTCTAGTAATTACTTTTTCCTTCTTGTCTCCTTTCTGTTCAGATCTTTCCTTTTCTTTGTTTAATGCAGTAAATGCCAGTTTTACCAATTCAACTTCATCCATGCTATCCACATTTATGTCACTGCTTTCCAATAATGAAATAGATGGTGAGTTTACCTCTTTCTTTTAATCTCCTTTCTGTTCCATCTTCTGTTCATCATCCTTTTTCTGCTCAAATTTCCCTTTCTGTTCTACTTCATCTGCAATAGAGGTGTCCAAATTTCTTGCAAAGGGGTCCTTCTCATCTTGTGAGGGGTCAAGGGTCACTGCCACACCAGAGACATAAAAATCTAGTGGAGTTTCTACTTCACTCTTCTCTATGGATGTCTCTATCACCTTAGATCTCTCACCCATTCCCAATTGTGTTGACAATGTGGTTTTAGGAGGCGAGGGCCTGCTAGAAGTAGAACTCATCATAATCTTCTCTAATGCCTTCTGAGTTTCCTCGGTCACTTCATCATACTTCCTCGCCATTATTTTCAATAGTCTAACCTTGGTTCTTAACAGAGGTTTCAATTCTTTTAATATACTATCCCTCTCTTTTACTGATAACACAAGCAACATGCTATCAATTTCTTTATTTCTGATCTGATCATCCTCAATCTATGCCAAGTGTTTTCTATTCTATAATTTTGCATACAAGTTTGTAGGTATACTTCCTTAAATTTATAAAAGAGTCTTCTTAAATGTAAGAAAATTCTCTATCACAATGTCTTATATCTTTAACTTATTTGATTCCTCATAACTGTTATAGTATTTGTCAATTGTGACCAATTTACCTTTCTGTAGTGCTCTTTTCTCTAGCATCTTCATGTCTAGTTTCCAAATGTGTTTTACTATTTTATTCTCTTCTCCTGTTGTGGTTTTTTCTTTAGGTGATTTAGGCTTACTTGATCTTGTAACTCTAGGAGTGACATCCTTTGCTTGCTCTATTTGTTGTTGTGGAGGAGGTGGACTATCTACCATAACTATCTCAGGAGTGAAAGGGGCATCAGTTCTTCCACTTGCTACTCCAAGAGATCTCTCAGCCATCTTCTTCTTGAATTCTTTCTTCACATGCTTCTCCATAATAGGTATAACTCTAGTGTTGTCTAATCTAGCGATCTCATGAATTAGGTCACTATAAATTTTCACAGGTTGGTCACTAAACCATATGAACTGATCATGAACCCTGCTCATCAATATCTTAAACCATTCATTTTCATCAAATTCGCATAAATACATAACCTTCATTATGCTCAATTGACTAATGTGTTTGAATTCATCTTTCATGATTCCTTTATTAGTCATTTTTCCATTTTAGTGAGTATTTCATTGTCTCCCAATGTATCATACTTACAATGTATGTAAGCCCTAATGTCTTCTACATGCAATACACCATGTGGGGTTTGTGAAAATGCTCCTTCTAGATCATCTTCACAATAATTATACAGATGTTTCTTGAATTTGTATCTAGGATGATCAACAACATCAAAAATGATGAGTGCATCTATAGCTAGATGATGTAAAATACCTTTCTTTCGCTGAAATCTGAGTGTTATGATCCAATCAATCACGCACGGAAAATGTAGAATAGTCTGAATGCTTCTGCTCTTTGATCTCCTTAGATCACTCTTTGTCAAATGGTGAATAGATAGGTCATCAAATGGTGCTTTATACAAGTTAGGTTATAAATTTCATTTTCACTTTATACTGTCTAGTTGACTACTAGATCTCACGAACACAATATACAAGTCGGATGATGGTGCGCTCCTAGGTATATAATGCATGATGTCATCTTAGTTCACACATAAGATTACATGAGCTCAATCTACAAATTTCAAGGCAAGATAAATTCTGATGTCTATATCCAATGCTCCCTTTAAGGCCATGATCGGCCAATTAGGTCGATTCTTTCTTGCTACCTTTAGGAAAAGATCCAGTAGCATCTACTGACTCTCCCTAAACTGATGTCTCACTCATTTCTTTAATCTTCCATATCTTACCACTTCTTCTATCTTTTTCTTTCTTAAAAAAATTTTCAAAATCATTATTCACATCTGCAATACTCTTGCTAGTATCATTTCCATTCTTCTGTGAATTCATAGGAGGTGGTGTTCTTTTGTTATCTACTCCATTATATCTGCAAAACTTTGCTATATGTCCTAGATTATTGCATTTGTAACATATAGGAGGTCTTCTTTCCTGATTAACTTGTAACTTACAGTACTTCTTAATGTGTCCAATGTTAATACATTTTTAGCATGTAGGTTTCATTGTAGGTTCTCTTCCATTGTCTTTTCTATATCCTGATTGATTAGGTCTTCTGCATTCTTCTTTCTTGTGCCCATATCCATTACAGTTAAAAAAATAACTAGAAAAAGTTTTGAAAGGGGAATTACCTCTGAAGTCTCTCTTTATGTGTCCAAATTTGTTTCAACCAAAGCATCTACCTCTGAAAGGTCTTATCTTCTCTTTAGGTTCTTTAATAGATGGTTTCATAGTATCAATCTTCTCATCTGATTTCTCTTCTTGATTCTTTGAACATTCAGCTTCATTGAAGCCAATACCAATCATATCACCTTTAGGTTTCTATTTGTCTAGTTGTTCATCAATCAAGTCACTACTGGTGTGAAGTTTCTCAATGTGATTCTTTGCTTCAACAAGTTCACCTTTCACAATCTAATTATATTTCTCCAATTCCAGGGATTTTTTCTTGTAGTTTTCAGCCTCATCCTTCATTTGATTTAATGCATTGTTTAAGGTTTCTTCAACTTTCTTCTTAGCATCCTTCTGTATTTTTACTTCTATAGCCATAGACTTATTTTCAAGTTTCAGAGTTTCAATCTCTTCTTTTAGTTGTTTCACTTGATCTGAATTATGCTCATCTGAGTCTTCTTTTATCTGGACCACAAGATCTTCTCTTTGACTTCTGGAAAGCTCAATTTGTTCTTTGAGTTTCTTTATAAATTTATCAGCTCTTCGCATGTTGAATCTCAATTCTCCCTTCTCTACTTTTTCTTTATCAAGGTCTTCAAGTGCAGCATCAAATTTTTCTTGTAGCATGTCCAAATCCATTCTTTTCTCCCTCAAGCTGTTAGGATTTCTCTCCAAGGGCCAAAAGCTCTGATACCAATTGTTAGGATTGGATTATATTGGGAGGGGGAGTGAATCAGTATAATAGCACTTTAAATAAATTCTTCAACCACTTAACCATTAATCATACATTTGCAGTAAAGTAAAGAACATAAGTAAATGACACATTACTCATAGCACCATATGAGGAAACCCTGGCCAAGGGAAAACCCCAATGGGGATGGTACCCACAAGAATGCACTAAAGTATAGTGTCCCTGTAAGGAGACCTATCCCTGTTATAGCTCTTACAATACAATTCAATTACAAAAAATTCTCAATCATGAACAAAACAAGCATCACTAATGCTTTGATAGTTCCTTTATAGTTCTTCAATGATCTATGTCTTTCTCTGCTCTACCATTCACATATCTTCTCTCCTAGATAACTATTACCCAACTACATACAATCTTTACCAAAATGATCTTACATATATATATATATATGAACTTTACAAATTCGGCTCTCAATATGAATATTACAAATAATACTAAGTCAGCCTTCAATAAAAAATACATTTAATATAGTAAACATTAAATTTATAGTCGATGCTCTTGCATATTCAATGTGTAGGCTATCAACAACCAAAATACAACTTTGATTTCCTGGAGTCCAAGTCATACTCCCTCAATCTTCTCTGTTGTCCAACTACTTTGTATCGATGTTCTACTGCAGTCTGTCTGTCTTCAAATCCTTCTAACTCATCGTAGACTTAACCAAATCCAAATCAATCTTAGGTGGAGGTCAAACATACTCCATAATGTATTCCTCTAAGCTTTATTTCCCTAATTCATCAATCTCTATCTTCAACATGAAAAGTACTTCTATATCTCTGCTACTATACTTAATTGATTTTGAAACATCAAAACTTATCTTCAAAGTAATCGAACTTAAACCCGTATGTGTTTCCATAAATGACAACCAAAAAGTGAATCATATTTACCAAATTTGATCACTTTCCAACAAAAAATAGATCTAATAACCTTGTGTGTAGTAGTCTTAGCCATATAATGGCCTCCACATGCACCATTATGCATTTTTTCCATCAAACTTTTGGATTTGTCCCTAAATTATCCACTCCATTGCTCCTCCACCATAACTGTCCCTAAATTATGGCATACTTAATAGCCTACAACTTGATTTTTATTTTCTTGTTTTCATGCATGTCAGGGGGTAACACCATCTTCTACAGATATCCAACAATGTCCTTATACCATTCACAACAATCCATTTCACAAATATTGGGCTTTTGGTCCTACTCCAAAATATTTATGTGATTGGTATCCGATTTTATTTGAGCCATGAGCTTTGTAAGTCCCATACCCTTGACTAATTTTTTAATATGGATATCAATGTTAAGTTCCTAAATTTTGTTTATCCATCTACATCTCCTTCCTGACACTTCTTGCTGGACTAAAATATCTTTCACAATAGCACTAGGTACATAAACAGTCACAACTTCTTCTACCAAATAACACCTAAAAGATTTGACATCTTTGACTAAATCATAAGCTTGGTTTTCCATGATATCATATTTAAGTTCGGCTGCTTGCAAGGACTTACTAAAAAAGGAAATGGGTTGCTCAAAGCCCTCTGCACTCTTTTGTAGTAACACTGCAACAATGGTATTATATGAAGAAAAGGAGAATATTTGCAAAGGATTACCATAATATAGTGTTCTCACGATTGGAGCATCCTTGATAGCCTATTTGATGCCTAAAAAATCCTTGCATGCTTCTTGATTCTAGTCTACCTTGGCTCCTTTCTTCACCATCCTTGAGATTGGAATATGGGTTTTAGCAAAGCTAGTAATAAATCTCCTCAAGAAATTTACATGTCCAAAGAAGGATTGAATTCCCTTCACATTCTTAGTCTAAGGGATCTTGTCAATTTCATCTATCCTTTCAAGGCCAGTTCTTACTCCATCCCTAGACACAGTATGGCCTAAAATATTTCCCTCTTTCACCACAAAAAAACACTTCTTTGGGTTAAAAGAAACCCCATATTCCAATGATCTCACAAAATTTTTCTCAAGATGATCACAATGTTGTTCCTCTTTTGTTGAATAAATAGTAAGGTCATCTTAGTATACTGCTAGAAAATCATTTATAAAATCTACAAATGCTACATCCATGGCTCTTTGAAATGTTGCTCCAACATTTATCAAACCAAAAGGCATTTTGACATACACATAAGTGCCCCATGGTGTGGTGAATGTAGTCTTGAACTGCTTTGATTCCTTGACCATGACCTAATTGTACCCTAAAAATCCATCCAACAGAGATGCCAACTCTAATCCACTAACTCTTTGTAGCATAGCTTCCATGTTAGGAAACCCATAGTATCCTTTAATTAATTAATGTTCAAATTCCTAAAATCTACACAAAGTCTAATATTACCATTTTTATTTATTATTGGTACCAAATTTGATACCATGTTGAATGCCTTATTGGTTTAATTATTCCAGCATCCCTCATCTTCTTCAATTCTTCTTGCATCTTGGGTGCTAGGGTGGGATTAATAGGTCTTAATTTCTATCTGAAAAGATTTTTGCCCTCCTTTAAAGGAATCTCATGTTGGAAAAGGTCTTCTTTGTATGCCTTTAAGTCATCATAAGACCATGTAAAGGCATGTTTATATTTATTGAGAAGGTTAACCAAAAACTCTCTAAGTTTAGAGGACAACCTTTTACCAATGTATACCTTCTTAGGAGCTTCATCTATCCCTAAATTTACTTCCTCTAAGTTCTTAGGATTATTCACAGTCCTTACATAATAGGACTTGTCCTTATTGTCAAAATATTTCTCAAGCACAACTAATCCTTTGGGAACTCTGTTTAACTTCTGTTGTAGGACCTCTTTTCCAAAAACAACATCCTTACCATCCACAATATCTAAACACCCATTGAAGTCCTTCTCTTTGTTTCCAAAATCTAATTCACAATTCAAAAACCTCAAAATATCTAAATCATCTTCAAAAAATTTCCAACTTTCAATATTATCTGGGATAAAAGGCCTGGATTAAACTTCAATGTTAGAAATTCCTACAAAGGTAACATCTCCTGGCTATAAAGAAATATTGTCCAACAAGTCTACCATTTTTTTAATTTCTATCCATCCAGTCAATACCAAAAGCATCAAAATTTTCTATTTCATCCCATACAACATTTCTATACTTCCTTAGTCTCTAATTTTTTGAAGCATATTTAGATCTTATTGGAGAGATCACTAATTCAAAGTCTCTAATTACCCTGAGATTTCTTATGTTGTGTCTTGAAGCCAATCTTAGCCCAATTAACAAGGCCTCATATGCTGCAATATTATTAGTACATGTAACTAACAATGTGATTGAGAACTTGTAAGTCCTACCACTAGGAGTCATTAACATAACTCCTTCACCTACTCCTTCCTTTGAGCTTGCACCATAAAAGTACATTATCCACAATTCATTTTTATCTTCCAGATTATCCTTTTCTTCAATGAATATCACATGCTGATTCTCTACCCCAACCTTCCCATCTTGGACTTGGAAAGATCCAATGTCATTATCCAAGATACCTTGTTTCTCTAGATACCTTGAGGATTTCTTGTTTCTCTAGATACCTTCACACTTTGACCAGTGACATCAAAGGTTACAAATGAGAGATCACATTGAATCCTCCCTCCCATTGAGGCACTCCACTTTCTTGATACACACATTCCATACCAAGGAGGGATGTCCACTACTAAGAAAATCATGGTTAGCATTTTCTCAGGGAATGCAAAAATTCTATAAGGTAGACCCTTAATGGTACCTATGATAGGTACTTCTCTAGAGTCCATTTCTTGACATATTGCATGAGGATAATCAAATTGTATTCCTAATGACTTCATGATTTCTGCACACATAACAATATTTTATGCCCTAGAGTCTGTCATACATTTTTTTAGTCTTTTACCATTTATGAATATGGTCAAGAAGAATGGATCTAAAACTCCCAAAGGAGTTCTCACATGATTTGTACTTAAGGAATCTTTGAGGCAATCACCTATGATTCTTTCACCTTTTTATCAGATTTATCCTTTGATTTTCCCATTTTCTCAATCGCTTCCTGCTCCTGTATTCTTGTGGAAGACATGTTGCTCACCCATGTTAATTTTTTTTTTCCTTTTTTCTTCATTCCTCATCATCTCCAAGAGTGGAACCTTGAATGTGATTTGTGATAGAAACTACCCCATATCAACTAGAGTATACTTCAAATCAAAAATTCCTTTCTTCAAAGTAATAACATTCTCATTTTCAACTTGATTAGTAAGGCCTAGCTCAATATTTTGGCTATCCTCATGAAAAGGTGGAACACTTATTTCTAGTATCTTTACTTTTACCTTGTGGACAACAATTGGATTATTATTCTTATCTCCTTTCTTGACCTTTGTTCTCTTGATACCTTCAACAAGATTTTCTTTCCCTAGTGTTTTCTTAGTGTTTGCTCCTATCTATCTAACAAAAATACCAGAGGGTCTGCCATTAGCATTTCCTACTGTCCTACTTCTCAAATTGTAGTTACTCCTTGCTTGAGAAACCATGTCTATAGTAATTTGTGAAATTTCTTTATCTAAGGGTCTTCTTACTACAAAAGGATCATTACCCCTTGTAGCATTGAACCTTATGTCATCAATTCCTTCTTCCTCTTCATCAGATGAAAACAAGTTTTTACCTGCATTTTCCTCATCAAATTATTCTTCACTCCTCAAAAGTGAAGAAGTTGTTGCACAACCACTATCATCATATAGTTCATCCTCTTCTTCTCTTTCTTTTTGTGTCTCACTTGCAGATATGTTCAGAGCAATTGTACAATATTCAGGGTTGTGTGGGGATTGGAAAGCCATGCACCATGAGACATCATCACATGTATTGAAAAAATATCTTTGCAAAGGATCAAGAGTGTTACCATTAGGCTTGTCATTTATTTTTGGGAAAATAGGCTTCCCAATTTCCATTGGGTATTATAAGGATAGTTTTGCATCCGTGGATTCCTATTGAAATTATAGGTGATAGGATTGTTATCATTATTTGAAACCCTGATAGTCTTGTTATCTGTAGGCTTTAAATCTTTAATGGAACATAGAATCTATTTCATATTTACTTAATCTTTAGGCTTAGCATTATAAGGCCTATCTAAGTCTTTCCTAGTAGGCTTCCAATATTCTCTTCTACCCAACTTCCCTGACACTCTCCTATTTGTCTCAATATTCATTGATGTCTTATATACATCTCTAAGAGTTCTAGGATTCTTATCTCTAAGGAGGTAACCCATTTTTGAATCAAAGGCATTCAAATAGGTGGAAATACAAACCTTATCATCAAGTATTAAAATTTGGAAAAATTTATGTGTAGCCTTCTAAAATCTTGTATTAAATTCAACAACATCCTCATTCTTATGTTTCTTGATGCTATTGAACTCATTTAGCATAAAACCTTCATTTGTCTTGTCACCATATTGTTCTTTAAAACAACTCTCTAACTCATCCATAGATCCTATAGAGACAAAATAAAAACCCCTAAACCATTCCCTAGCATCTGCAACTAGATATTGCACAAATAGCTTAATTAATACATCCGCATGCATGATCTCATAGTCATCCATCATATCAATAATTTTTTTCAAATTTTCTCACAAGTAATAACATTATTCCCAGAAAACTTGGGAATTTTATCTCTGATTTCATTTGGAACTACATTTGGATAACTAGGAACATCAATGAAGGAGAATTGTTTTTACCTTTCTGCATGAGTTGGTCTCCTTGGAAAAGGGTTTTCACCTTGAGAAGAAAATTCCTTGGCATGTGATGTTGTAGCTGCCTCAGCACCAGCAGGCCTAGAGGTCTTCCTAAAGAAATTCATTTTCTTTTTCATTTCTAGAGCAACAGCCTCCAACTTAGCCTTTTCAAGCTCTTTAGCTATGATTTCTTTTTACATTCTATCCCTTTCTAGATCAGAACCCAACTTGGACATCTGATCTAATGGAACCTTGGGATTCGTAGGTTCATCTATTTGAACACTTGTCATTTTTTTCTTACCCTTACTTTTTGGTCCTTGGGTAGTAAGAACTGGTTGGATGAGAGGTTCCTCTTCAACTTGTTCAATTTCATCAACCTGGTTCATTGCCTCTAACCTCTACAATTTCCATTTCTTTTTCTCAATAAAACTTTGGTCATGTCTGGTCTTATCTTATTTTTTCCCTTTCTCTTCTCTGTCTGATGGCAATTTTCTGATAAATTCTCCTATCCAATTCAACAATCTCTTTTTCCACACTATTAAAATCAAGGAGAGTAGTATCAGATTCTATAATTTCCTTCTCACTAGGAGAATGATAGTCTTCATAAGAACCCAATCCCAAATCAATAGCCTCTTCATACTCTGATTCATTTCCTTCTTGACTACGCTAGATTGGTTCTTCTAGTCTTGTGTTCTCTTCTTGTCTCTCATTTTGATGGATAGACCTATTTTTCTTTTCTTTCCTTAGATGATTATCCTTAGAGGTAGTTGGAAACTCATCCTCCATATTTTATTAAGGATGCATTTTCACCCAAGCTCTAGTGTTCCTATGACTCATGTCAAGAAAGTGTGTATAAATTGAAATATGTTAATCAACATTGTTGCTGAGAAAAATCAGAGTTGCCACCCAACAAGTTGGGAAAATAAAATACTTACAAAAATGAAAGTGGTAGAAAAAAACTCATAGAACACAAGGTACTCTTTACTTCCAATGGTCAACTTATTGGTTAGTTAGGACACTATTCTACATTCTATCCCCAGCAGAGTCACCATTTTGTTGGTGTTTTGAAATTTTTATGGTATCTAAAGCTACCAATATGCCTTGAGACTGATGTTAGGAGTCGTTAGCTCCAAATATGGAAGCTCTACAAGGAAACTGGACAACCTATAGGGACAAGACTATCCTCTACACTTCTATCTCTATAAAACCAACGTGGGTGTACCTAATCCAGATAACATATAACTCTTTACAACTCTTTATCACTCTGGATTACAACAATAGATAATGGTAAGAAAGTGCTAAATACTAACCAGGCATTCATTGACTCTTTATTACCAAGTAGGACATACAACCAACAACCATAGGATATGAAATAAATTAGTAGTGGTTTTGATGTAAATTTACAGAATATAACCAAATTCCTTCAGACGTGTATCAACAAAGAATAGAAAAGCTTTTGATCAGTGCCCTATCCATTGGGAAACTATGTCAATCTAAATACTGAAATAGAAGAAAACCTATTGGAAAGGACTCACAACCATAAACAAAAGTATCTTAGATCACACACTTGCTTATAAGATCCATATGCATATACATCAAATGAATCTATGTTTCATCCAAAGCATGTTTAATCTGATCTAAAATCAGAACTATGGAATGGAACATACACACATATAACTCTATGTAATGGATAAGAAAATCCAAAACTCATGCAATGAAATCCAGGGAGGGACTTGAAACTAAGACAATTATATTAAGTATAAAGAGTCCAAATCTATAACAATATGACTGAATAACTACACCATTCAATAACTTGCAAAAGATCAAGAAGTACCTATCTTATCATGAATTATAGTATGATACAAATCTGATATATCCCTAGAACTCAAACTTCTAAGCCAACACTTAGGGTAAAAAATTTTGGAACCATCAATACAGAGAAAGGAAAGCCTTAAGTAGAAGGAGGAAACCCTAGGATAGGGTTCCAACAACTGTTCTTCTAAGAAATCAATGCAATCCTATCTCGAAAGCTAATCTTTCTCCAAAAGGTCACTAAAAGATCTATCCTGACAAACCACTAGCCAAATTACAAGCATAGATCCAATCACATAAATGTAGAACACTCATGGTATGGCAGAAACACCCAAAATAGAAAGAAAAAACCAGAGATCCATGAGGCCACCATACTGCATTAAATGCATTTAGAACTATAGAACACAACTCCAGACACACAAAAAATGCCATTAAGATAGACATGAGCCAAAAGAGACCTTGAGCTACTCCCCTGCAAGTCTGAAAACACTCCACCGTGGTAGGACACGCAAATAAGTTTAAAAATTTTAAAAATTCCATACAAAGGCTACTTCTCTAGATCCAAACACATGAATAGCCGAGATTAAGATCTTTTGGTAACTTTAAAATAGGGTCATTAATGTACATTATGTTATACAGGCACCAAGTAAAAGAAAAAATATCTTTTCCTGGTCAAACTCCATTCACATCCACATGGAAACATCCCACTGGCCCTCAGAACCACCTGTCTTTCTTTTTCTATGCAGGCCCCACATTCTTTATTTCTAACTTGGACGTGTCAATCTTTTTTCCACTGCACGATGCTTATCTTCCTTTCATCTTTCATTCACACAATAGTGAATCACCATTGGACCTTGATCTACCTTTCACGGTCCTTGCCCATTCACCGCTACGTGTTGCAATCTAACTTGATCCATCTTTTTGGTCCCACCTAACCATCCTACCAACTATGCCACATGGCATGACCTTAATCGATGGGACCTCTGTCACATGTCCATTTAACATGGCCTGCCACCTATCAAACCTACTACATGTCACACCCATGCCATTGCGTGATCCGAATGGACCTGTGATGACTCAGATTGCACCATCGCGCCCTGCTGCCACCTGTCACCTCATGGAACTTTTCATCTAAGCACTGGACCACAAAATTATCCACCTTCTCTACCAGCTAGCCGCCACTAACCACAACACTTGACAAACTTTCATCCAAAAATGTGCTTGCCTTTTGGCACTTAACCTATCGTGGGCTCGGGTATAAAAATGTTAATTTACTTCACCACATGACCAATGTGGGATATATGATCAGAAGTGTTTAAAGCACAAAAAAAACTAGAAAAGACACCAAGACCTAAGAGACTGATCTGAATCCATAGAGGTGAATAAAGGGGAACAAAACATTACCATAACACCCCTCCACAACCTACTCATGCAAAAAATAGATAGGAAACACTGCAACTTTTGAAAGTCTTCCATGGAAGCCCTAATTTATTTAACAACTTTAATAGTGGATCTGATTGGCGTGATGTATGTCCCTCATAGGCATAGCAAGGATCAAGGATCTCAGGGATAAGAAGACCACCCAAAAAATGGAAGGGAAACCAAACCTAAAAATAGAAAGAAAACCTACTCCTAACACCATAGGAACCTATTTACAACTACTTTTCATGGATTTGAGACTTCAAGAGAATTAAAATTTCAAGAATTGTCCATTAACAGGAAATTCCAAAAATGGGAACACCAAGTATCGAGGTAAAAGTGACATAGTCACTAAGAAAAAAATAAGGTCTAACGGTTACAAAAAATTCATATTGAACCTAATGCATGAGATTAAGAGGCAATAAATCTTATATTTAATGGATGATTTATAGAAAAGAATATAGTGATGATACAGAGAAGAGGTTGATATTGTTAGTTAAATTTAAGGAGTTATTTGAAGAACATAGACAAGATCAGAGAGAATTGAGAAGATATTTAGCTATAGCAGAGAAGATTTGAGTAGTGTTACAGTTTGAGATTGAGGTAACACAATTTCAGAGCACATAGAGTCTGATCAACATTTGGTTTTGATGCAATATAACATACATTATTGAGTTGTTGATATTATTGTATGAAGAGTTTTAAATCCCAATTCTGACAAAGGAGAGAATGAAAAGGAAATACCTTTCATCAAGCTTAGAAGCTAACCAAAATCTACAACCTCGGGTATAAGTTGAGCTCAACCTATACCAAGGAAGTTGACCTATACCCAAAAAGTCGACCTATACTTGAAGGTGTAAATTTTGAGGTGAAACTTTTGGGACTCGAGAAGTATTAAGAGATTCAAGAAAAAATGGAAAGATAAGCAGGAAAATCAGTTGTAAATGCACTTAAATATTAAATAGGTCCTAAGAAGGAAATGAATTTTTTGATTTGAGGAGACAAATGGGAAATCATGCATAATTATTAGAGCCAACTTACATTTTTGACAAATCTTGGAGGAAGAAAGATAACCTTGATTTAAATTATGTATATAATTAAATGAAATATGAGGTCCTAATGTAAGAAACACAATAAGGAGAGACAAAAGGGTCCCAAAAAGTGCATAAAAGTAAGTGTTTACTTTTTAGGATGGTACAGTAGATTTCCTCTTCCAACTCTCCATTCAAAAATCCAGACTTAACATCCATTTGAAATGCCTTGAAATATTTAGAAGTAACATATGCAAGAAACATCCTAAAAACTTCAATAATATAAAGAAGAGAAAAGTTCTATTCAGAATCAATACCTTCCATCTTTGATTACCCCTTGCAAAAAATGGCTTTGTTCCGAATCACTTCTCCTTCTTCATTCAATTTTTTTTCTAAATACCCATTTAGTACCATCATGTTTTTTTTTCTTAGGCATGGGAACAAGAATCCATGTCTTATTTTTTTTCAATCCATTCCAATTATTTTCCCATCACTTTAACCCAACTTTCATCTTTGCATGCTTCATCAACATCCTTAGGTTCAATCTTATAAATCAAACAAATTTCATTTCTAGTAATTCTTCCTCTAGTCTGAACACCCTAATTCTATCACTAATAATCTGATTTTTTGAATAATTTAACTTTACATACCTTGGAGTCTTCATTTTTTATGTTTTAGAAAACTCTTTTGTTTCCACTTCTTCCTCATTTCCAACTTATTCATTTTGTTCTGCAGATCCATTTTGATTCTGATTCTATACTTGCACAATATAATTGTCTTCTTCATCATCTAATTCATATCTACAATATCATATTTGTCTGATAATTTTCATCTGATTTGACATTTTCACTTTCAATTATCTATTTCAACCTTTGGTTATAACACTTGTATGCTTTTCTTTTAGAATAATAACCAATAAATATTCCTTCATCGCATCTAGAATCAAAATTTCCCGAGTCTTCATGTCTTTTGATATAGCATTTGCTTCCTAAAATTCTAAAGTATTTTAGTGTAGGAACATGACCATACCAAATTTCATAAGGTGTCTTACCGGTCCCTCACATTATTTTTATTTATTTCAATGTATATAATTCAATGCTAACTACTTATCTCCAATTGTAGAACATGTCCCTTAATCATCATAGTTCTAGTAGTGTCTATAATAGTTATATTTATTATCTCTACAATGCCATTTTGTTGTGGGGTTTGTGGAGCATAAATTTGTCTCTTCATTCCATTCTCTTGACAAATAGTGTTAAACTTAGTGGAAGTAAACTCACCACCACTGTTCAATCTCAAACATTTCAACTTCAATCCCATTTCAGTCTCAACCATAGCTTCAAAAATCTTGAATTTTTCAAAGGCTTCAGATTTCTCTTTAAAAAATGTAACCTTCATCATTCTATAATAATCATCAATGAATAAAATGAAATTTGTGTCCTCATAATAACTTCTTCTTCTTGCAGGAACACCTAAGTCAATATTCATTGAATCTAGAAATCCACTTGAAGAAAAACTCTTTCTCTTGAAATTTGATTTAGTCAAATTACCCAATTGATATTCCTTATACATTGCATTAGTAAAATTCAATAGTTTAGGAAGATCTCTAACTTCTCTTGTAGTTCTTATCTTCATAATGTTATCAAAGTTCATATGAAAAAATCTCTTATGCCACAACTAATTGTCATCAATCTTAGCAATCAGGCATCTACTCTTAGAATGTTCAAATGAAATATATTACCTTTAGTCTTTCTTCTAGAGGAATATCAATCCCAGAGCTTCCAATAATCTTGGACATTTCATCATTGAATTATAATTTGTAACCTGTATCAACTAGCTTCTTGTTAGGATCAAGCAACACTAAGAGGGGTGTTGAATCAGTGTTATAGCACTTTTAATTAAATTTAAGCACTAAGAGTATGATTTCCCTTGTATGAGACCTATCCCTATTAGGATCTGAATATTTTTTAACACAAGTTTGATTACTGAGAGTGGAGGGGTGAATCAGTAATCCAAAAATTTACCTAATTCAACTTCTTTAAACTCTATGCACCAAAACATTCAATAGCATCTAACATAAGTAAAAATTTCAATACATAAATCTATAAGTAATCAATCACACAATGTAAAAACCAAATTTATCTGATGCAAACCTAACTGGGAAAAAAATACGGTGTGAGATGATACCCATAGTATCTGTACTCTTCTCAAATACACCCTGTTAGGAGCTTACCTTGTTAAAGGTTTACAAAACATTGTTAGGTGTTACCTGGTTAAGGGATTTTCCTAAGACCTATTAGGATATTTTCCCTATTAGGAGAAGCCTTGTTAGAGGACTTAAAAAATGAGCTAATGTGTCACCTTGTTAGAGGATTTACAATAAAGATCTGTTAGGATCCACCCTGTTAAGGGATTTCACTGTTACAATGATTAGAATGAAACAAATAAAATGATTTGTGAAAAATTCACTACCTCTACAAAATCAGATCCTATTAAGCTCTAAAATACATCAACATGCTATATTCTCTTCCCTAGGTTGATTTCACTTTACTCCTTCACTTTCTTTGTCACTAAATCCTTCTTCAATTAACAATCAAGAAATAACTTCTTCTTCAACCATTCAATATATAGAATCACTTGCATCAACTTAAAACAAAACCTAGATTTGAGATATGATTTATCCATATCATCTTAGGTAAAATAAAATTTATCTACTTAATTATAAAACATTTTCCTCTGACCATGTCACCTTACACATATATTTTACCTTGGTAGATGAGTTGTTTCAAAAACTTGTTTAACCAAAAGAAAATTCTTCAAGAATCCATCTCAAATGTATACCTTGATCAATGAGATGTCAAGTAAATCCCATAAATCATGGAACAGACTTATGAATTTAATAAAATCATCACTGATCCTTTTTCCATGTTGAATTCCTTTATCGATCTAAAAATCTTCATAGCCTATTAAAGAAATTTGTCTTGTTTACCTGTTCATTCTACTAACATCGCTTCTAGTCAATTAAACTAGCAGCATAGTTTAACATTATGAGCCACACTATCATATCAATGTTAAACATGGAGTGAGTGGGAGGTAGGGGAGGAGGCAATGGTTTGAATTCAAGTTTGGGTGGGAATCCTACAAATGGCATAAATTCTACAGGAACCGCAGTTGGGGGATTTAGATAAATGGAGGATCATTAGGGGAGGACTCCATGCAGGAAGTGAAATATGAAAAAGATTCAGATAAGGATCTTTCCTGAGGTGGTGGGCCTAATAATATCTCAAAGTTATCTGCTGGTCAGAAACTCCCTTTTAATCTAGCTGGGAATTTTTTTATCTAGGTCATCAGGTAATGGTAGTTTTTCTTCACTATTTGGGGTCAAACCTATGAGAAAATCATCATTCCTAGAGGTTGACATTATTTTGGAGCCTAAAAAGGGTGTCTTTGGTATTCTTATACTAGACCCTCTGGTGGACCATAATTTCACAACTATGGCACTAACTCTAGTTGGAAAATTTACTGGGCCAAGACCAAATATAGATATGGCTAGAGATTTTACAGCTAATAAATGGAAACTTAAGGTTCAAGTTGACATCGCTACAATGCCGAAAGGTTTTTTTCTCATTTGAGTTCTCCAATGAGGAAGATTTCTCCAATTTTCTTTGTGGATTTCCTTGGATGTTTGGTAAGTCATCTTTGGCTTTGCAGAAATGGTTGACTTATTTAAATTTGAGTGATGATTTTTTCATCTCTGCCCCAGTGTGGGTAAGAATCCCAAGTCTTATGTTATAATACTTTCATGAAGATTTTTTTTTGGCTTGGTAGGGGATTTTGGGGATCTCCTATCTATTGACCCCATGACAGTGGTGAGATCTAGGTTGGTTTATGCTAGAATTTGTGTGAATTTTCATCTTTGATCGGATCTTTCCAAGGTGATAACAATCATGTCCAAGTTGGGTAAATGCATTCAGCCTATGGAGTATGAATTTTTCCCATTTTCTTGTTTGGTCTATAAAAAATAGGTCACTGGGTGAAGAAATGTCCTCATAAACCTCAAAAAGTTAAAAAGGATAATCAAGAAAGGAAGAGAGGATCAAGGAAAGAATGGAGGGAAATAACTTGAGGAGAAATAAATAAAGAGGATCCCAAAACTCTAGAGACCCAATAAGAGGAAAGAAGTGCTAAAGATGTAGAGATTCTCGCTCTAGACCTAGATAATCCTAAGAAGGAAGGTCAGGAGCCTATTCCCATAGAAAATGGGAATGAAAAGGAAGAATTGCTAGAATTCAATGCTAATAAGGAAAATGAGGTCCAATATGAAGAAAATGGGGGCAATCTCTCTGCTACTAGAAGGGTGGAAAGTTGGAATCCCAGGAAGAGGAATGTAATTTTTCTAATTATGTCTCTAGGGTGGAAGACTCATTTAAGGATCTCTTGAGATCAGTTTCTTATTCAAAAGTATCTGAGACCCAAGAATGTAATATTCATAGTGAGACCATTAAAGATAGTGGAAAAAATGAGTCAATATCCCCATCAGATCCTGGAAAATGGAAGGAAGAAGGGATGGAAAAAAAACTGTTATAGAAGGAATACAATAAGAGACATGAATAGAGGCAAGTGGAAGAAAAAATAATAGAAATTATGCTAAGAAAGGGGATATGGTTAGTCATGGAGTTTTTATGGATGGATCCTCTAAGAAAAATGAAAATCAAAACCATGGAGGAGTGCAGACAAGACGTCAATAGAGGGCTGACAATGGATCTCCAAAATGGTAAACTAGATGCAAAAAACCAACAAAAAATGTTAGAGAACAAGAAACAAAACAAAATATAGAGGATGGTCATCATTTGACTATCTTAGAGGTATGTTCCTCGTACCGTAAATGAAGATAATTTCATGGAACATAAGAGCACTGAATAATCCTCATAAATAGCATGGGTTAAGGAATTTGGGTAGAGATTATAATCCAGACATTTTGACAATTCAAGAATGTGAAATGCTCAGAGAAAAAGTTTAAAAGATACATCCCATCAAAAATGGGGGTAGCATAGGATGTGATTCTGGGGGTCTTCAAGTGGTGTGGTGATCTTTTGGAACAAAAATTCTATCAACCGTTCTCTTATTCTTGCTAAGTAAAATATTATTATGGTTATTGTCACTCATGTTAGAGATAACTTCTCTTGGATTCCCATCAATATCTATGCTCCTAATACTAGAGTGGGAATGCATAAGTTTTGGTATATATTGTAGGATTTGAGGAAGAAATTTTGAGGTAAGAGCTAAATGGTGATGGGAGATTTCAATACTTCATTGAAAGGTGTTGACAAAGTGGGAGGTAATCCATCTCAGCTAGAAAGTACAATAGATCTCATTGATTATATTAACAATGAATCATTCATTGATGTGGACCTTGAGGGTATGTCTTACACATGATCTAATAAAAGAACTAGAGATGAGATTATTCAGGTTAAATTAGATAGAACTCTCATTTCTCTAGATTGTCTTTCAAGGTACTCATGTTCCCTCTCTTCCATGCTTAGAATTGGGTTTGACTATTTCCCTATTTCTTTTACTACTAGTACCTTTAATGGTAAAAGGAACTCCCCTTTCCATTTTGAAAGAATGTGGATGGCACACCCTATCTTATTGGAGAACATTATGGAATGGTGGAATCTAAAAGTGGAAGGGGGAACTATGTATAAAGTTGCAAAGAAACTGAGTTATATCAAAATAAACATTAAAAGTTGCAATCGAGAGGTCTTTGGTGACATTTTTTAATCTAAAAGAAGAGTTTAGATTGATATTAAGGAGGTTCAAGATCAAATCCAAAGGGAGGGTATCTCTAACATGTTAGAAGACTATCATAATATTATTACCAAGGAGAAATTTTTTTGGAGATAGAGGTCTAGAGCTCTCTAGCTTAAGGATGGAGATAAAAATATAAGGTTTTTCCATATGATTAGTTTGAAACACAAGGTTGTTAATAGGATCTCTTGTCTTCATTCAAATTATAGTAATATTTTTAAGGAGGCAGACATAAGAAAGGAAATGATGAGTTACTTTGCCTCTCTCCTGTCTAAAGACCCAAGTTAGAGTTCCACTGATCAAGATAAAATTATGTCTGCCATTCCCTCTCTTGTTGATAAAGAGACTAATAAGAGGTTGAAAGCTATCGCGTCAAATAAGGAAATTAAATATGTTGCTTTCTCTTTTGAAGGTGAGAAATATCCAAGCTCTGATGGGTTTCCCATGTTTTTATTTTAGCATTATTAGGATTTTTTTTGAAGGAGGTGATTGTGGAGGTTAAGAACATTTTTGGTTCCTGAGCCCTCTTGAAAGAGCTTAATTCTGTTGGAAAGTGAAAATGCAAGCAATTGTTATTTTGTCATTGATGTCAAACCTTTAGTGGTGAGACTATTGCTATCTGTTTGAGTACCATATCTATTATTAATGAAGAAGATTTAACAAGAAGACCAAGTGAATGGTTGAGTTAAGGCAATTCAAAGGGTATTTGATCAGTTGGCACTCTGGCAAAGTAATTAGTTGTTTATCTTTCAAAGATAGTTTTTTTGGCTATTCTGTGTTGAGCAAGTTTGGCTTGTGCCAAGTAAAGTAGCTTATGAAAAGCAATTTTCTTGTGCCGAGTAAAGTTGCTTGTGACGAGTAAAAATTTGCTCAATGCCGAGCACCATTGAAATTGCCGAGTGAAAACAGTAATGAAAGCCGACTTACAAAAGTTTGATTATTGATGAGATTTGAGATCTCTGGCCGACTTAGTTGATTTTATTGGGATATGTAATGTTAATTAAAGATTGATCCACATCATTTAATGTATGGGTAACCAAAATTAATGCATGGTTTCAAGATTTAATTACAGACTACTTTGGAGAAGTAAATGAATTGCAAAGATGGAATGTTTCATTGGATTTGACCTAACCTAAGATCTACGATCTTGTTTAAGTGGAAAAAGACTAATCTGACCTAGATAGAGAGGTATATGATAATCAAAAGGGGTTATTCATTCAATGTGCAAGTGTGGATGAATGCATGTTTATGCAAAAGGTTTGCATAGTTGATTTACTATTTAGCATGATCTAGCAGAGAAGGCAAAAGGCAAAAGCAGAGTGTTGCATGTGTGATTTCTTGACAGATTTCCAAGAAGATCAGAAGGTTGAAATGACAATTTAGGCTACCCAGTAAGTTAACATCAGAGCTATAATTGGATCTGAATTGCAAAGTAAGTTGTATGTATCAGATCACAAACTCCTGATTACTTTCTTACCATTGTATCAGTTAAATCCTTTAACAAGGTTGACTTAACAGTCACTTGTATAAATCCTCTAACAAGGTGACATTCAGATTGGAATTTTCTAAGTCCTCTAACAAGGCCACTCCTGACAGGGTGATTAAATCCTTTAACCAGGTCACACCTAGCAGTGTGTTATTGTAACCTTTAACAGGGTTGGCTCCTCACAGGGCATCACTTTAGAAGAGTGAAAACTTGGTAGCATGTTACTGGTGGTTTTTCCCATATTGGGTTTCCATTCTAAATACTTGTGTCAACTTGTGTGAATGATTATGGTTTGCTTTACTGTTATGTTACTACAAGCTAATTTCAATTGACAGTAAACTGCATGATTAAAGTTGTTGATATATGCTACTACTGTCAAGTAGATCTGAAGTATAGAAAGTTTTTATTTGTTACATCTAGAACTCAGGATAACTAATTCACCCCTCCCCTCTTATTTATTCTAAATTCATTCTAACAATTGGTATCAGAGCTTTGGTCTCCTGAAAATAGTTTGAAGGTACTTGGAGCGAAAAGATCAAGATGTATAAGAAAGAGGTTCCCAAGCTTAACAAAGATAACTTCGTTGCATGGCAGAGCTTGATGAAACTACATCTGGCTGGTATTTGAGATGATGCTAAGTGACTTATTGAACATGCCTATGTACCACCTACTGCTCCTCTCTCAGTTGTACAACTCAGAGAAAAGCATGAACACAATCAAGCAATGTTGGAGATCACCTCCTCATTAAGTTACTCAGAGTTTGATGATGTAAAGAACTGCATAAATTCAAAAGAGATGTGGGAAAAACTTGCAACTGTCTATGGTGGAGACACAAATGTGATGAGGGCTAAATCAGAAAGTCTAAGAGGTAAGTTTGATGAGATGAAAATGCAAGAAGGTGAAAATGTTTTTCAGTACTATGGTAGAATAAAAGAAGTTGTAAATGCCATTAGAGGGGCTAATGGAACTATTGATGAGAACACCATTATGAGAAAGGTACTAAGAAATTTAATTCCTATATATGCTATTATAGTTTCTGCAATTCAAGAATTGAGATGTACTCCTAACAATAATCTGAATATGGAAAATCTGATAGGCAGCCTCACTGCATTTGAAATGTCAAATTATGATAACTATAATCCACAAGGGATTGATTATGCTTTTAGATCATAGCTGGATCTCAATAAATCTAAGAAAGGAAAGAAACATGTGGATAGTGATAGTGACACTTCTGATGATGATCTTGAAGAACTTGAAGCACTCATAGAAAAAAGACTATTGAGGAGAAGGAAAATATAAAGGTAAACTTCCTATCATTTGTTTTTCGTGCAACAAAGATGGTCATATAGCTGCTAGATGTCCTGACAAAAATGAAAAGGATGAAAGAAGGGACAAAAAATACAAGGAATATAAAGACAGAAAGGATGACAGAGACTTCAAGAAATATAAGGACTACAAAGACAAAGGTAAGAAGTCTTGTTATATTGCTGAAGAAACTTCTGAAAATGACACTGATAATTCTGATGACAATGAGATAGAAGTTGTTTATGTTGCAATGAAAGAAGATTCTGATGATGATGAGAAAATTGCACTAATATCTTATATGAGCAAGAATGATCATTGGATCATTGACAATGGTTGTTCCCATCATATGACTGGTGACAAAGATAAGTTTGAAACCCTAAACCAATGTAAAGGAGGATATGTAAAATTTGGTAATGATTCACCATGTCTTATCAAAGGTAATGGATTGATTAACCTAACTGACAAAATTAGATGTGATGATGTGTTTTGGGTTGATGATCTAAAATACAATTTTCTAAGTGTCACAGAGTTGAACAATTCTGGTTACAAAGTTGAATTCCATCATAGAAAAGCTAAGATCTATGACTCAACTAGAGAACTTGTTGGAAGTGGTGATCAGACTAAAGGTTTATCTAGATTTATCTGAAGAAACATGTCTGTTTGCACAATACAATGATGTTTGGTTATGGCATAAAAGGTTGTGTCATGTGAACTTTGATAACTTGGTAAGCATAAGCAAACTAAAAAAGGTTAGAGGGCTACCTAAGTTAAAGAAACCTGAGAATGCTATGTGTAAACAATGTCAACTTGGAAAGATGACTAAGTCTAGTTTCAAGAGTAAAACATATGTATCAGAGGAAATTT
>MU227859.1:2027318-2058052 GCA_018584345.1 Thuja plicata | reverse complement strand
TGAAGCCACTTATTCACACCCCCCCCCCCCATCTAAGTTATTACTAACAATTAGTCACTTGGGAAAAGTTATGTAAGAAAAAAATATATGTGGGGCTCAGTTTGAGAAGTATAAAAAAATTTAATAAATTCATGTTGGCCAAAACAATTTGGAGAGTCTTTGGGGAAAGAAAAGAATGGAAATCTATCATTAGAAATAAATATTTATTCAAAAATCCCATGATGGAAGATTTTCTATGGTCTAGAGAGAACATTCAAGGATCCTATATTTGGAATAGTATCTGTTATGCTAAGGATCTGGTGACCAAAGGTCTGAGGTGGAGGCTGGGAAATGGTACAAGAATCAATTTCTGGGGTAAATGCTAGTTGCAAGATGTGTCCCTATTCAGTAATCAAGTTTGGAATTGGGCTATATAAAGGTGTAAAACTACCATTGGTGAGAATGTTTGTGATTATTGGAGATGGGAAAACTAGGTCAATCTGGGAGAGATTGATAGAAATCTTCAACCCATTAACAATTTGTTGTAAACCTGGTTTGTGAAGGAAGATATTCATGATCATCTTATTTGGGCTTCTAAACTGGATGGTGTCTTTTTTTTGCTACTGCCTATGATATTTTGTATGCTGGTGATGATAGACCTCTATTCTCGAAGGTTCAGTATAAATTTATTATCCCTATGATCAATTTAATTTTTTGGCTGTTGTCCCAGAATAAACCCCTTAATATTAATAACCTATGTAAAAGAGGGTTCTACTTACCTAATAGATGTTACCCTTGAATGGAAGATGAAAAATCTTGTAATCACATTATGCTTCATTTTTCCTAATCCTGTAAGGTTTGGGAAATTATCTTTAGAAAATGGAATTTGAGTTGGTTCTTCCCCTCTTATGGTAGGATTCTACTATCCAATGGAGATCTCCTTCGAATAGATTGGCTAAAGAATTTTGGAATCTTCTCCTCCCTCACTTCAGCTAGAAGATATGGAAGGAAAGAAACAACAAATTTTTTTAGGAGAAATATGCTAAGGCTGAGGTGGTGGCTAATCAGATTTGGAGGGGGCTGGAGGAGAACTTCAACTCTATTATCCATAATAATCCATCTCTAATAACCTCCCAAGAGGATCTTGTGAAAGTAAAAAAATGACAACTTGGGTTCCATTGTCACGGATCTCAAAACCCTAGAGATAGTGACTAGTGGTCTTCCCCTCCCCAAGATTGGATCAAAATTTTTTTTGATAGAGAAGCCAAAGACAATCTGGGGTTGGTGGGTGGTGGTGGTATTATTTGAGATTGGGCTGGTAACTATATAAGAGTGGTGGCTTTTCCTCTTACATTGCAAACCAATCATAGGGATGAGGAAATGGCTTCTCTTAATAATGTTATGCTTCTAGAAGAAATAGGATGTAAGAAAATATGGCTAGAAGGATATTATTTGAATATCATTAATAGCATAAAAGGCATTAATAAACCCTCATGGACTATAGAGAAAATTATTGATAAAATCAAACTTATATCTCTAAAGTTTGAAGAGTTTTATATTACTCATGATTAGTGGGAAACAAATATTGTTTTTGATGGGTTAGCTAATTTAGGGGTTAAAAATGACATCATCTACAAGTGGTTTGTGGTGGAAAATATAAATGATGACATTAAAAGCCTTATTGATTATGATAAGATTAATCATAATGGAGTCATTCAAAGTAAAAATGATCTCAATTTAGATGATATATATTAAAAGTAAAAGAGTTGCGAAGTGGAAGCCATAGTGTATCTTCATTATTACCTATCTTTTCACACAAATTTTGTGGGTGCCTAAGATAGATTAGGCTATGAACTTGTTTTGCATTGTAATCTGGGTGCTCAAGTCAATCTTCTTTCCTAAGCTCAACAACTGCAACCTGGAGAATATCTGTGAGACATAAGAGATGGGAGGGGATCTTAAAAGGGAATAACCCTTTGAATTCAGATGGAAACATGAAAAGAGAGTCTAGAAAAAGCTTAAGAAGGGCATGATTGAGCATTATCTTCAACAATTGCATGGTAATAAGAAGGATATTACCAAGGAGTTTGCTACAGACTGGGATAATGAGCTTATTAACCTTTCTGCTAAGTCTTTCACTCTTACCCTCAACTTGATTACTGAGATTATGGGTCTCCCTCTAGACAGTATGAACTATTTTAAGGGTAGAAGGGTTGGTAACAAAGCTTTAATGGATTTTCCCAGAATTGATGAAGAGAGAGCCATGTTGATTAAAGGAAAAGAAGATTTTGTTAATATTAACAATATTAAGCTCATCTATACTTTACTCTTGATGGGAGATTTATGATGGTTTACAATTACCTTTCTTTCCTTGTCAATAATTTCTGCCACAAGGCTAGGGTTTTATTTCCCTACTTTCTTTTGAGTTCTCTGAATCAGAGCATTATGGATAATAGGACTAAACCTAATGCCCCTATCTGTCATGAAGGTATGATTCTGCTTATTTTTTAATATGCTAGAGATAAAATCTAGGAGAATATACCCAAAACAATTGATAACAGCAAGCCAAAGAGAAAAATTTTGGTGACTCATATGGTGCCCTCTACTAGTAAGAAAAATAAAAAGGGTAAATCATGCCAGAAGGAGGTTCCCATGTCAATCTTTGATAAGGTTAAGGGTATACAATCTGAAGATGATAACGATGATAATTCTTCAAAGGAGGAAATTTATGAGAAAGGTGAGAAAATAGCAAGGATATCCTAGAAGATAATGAACCTCATGCTAATGACTAGAACAACCACAATAACCGTGATCATTCTCCACGTGGAAAAAGTAAAGATGATTCTTTGGCTAGTAAAGAAAATCTCAAGGTTGAGACTTTGGAAGAGAATACGGATCTCACCATGGAGGAGGATATGAAGGATCAATAGGAAGTGTCTCATGAGGTTGATAACTTGAAAGATAATCCATATTATCCCCTAGTCATTGGTAAGGATGTCCAGTAGGAGCTCTTTGATGATCATGACTGGAGTCTCCTAGATAATGAGAACATGGAAAGGGACAATGAATATAGAGGTGATGATGGTAAAGGAGAAATAGATAATATGGAGAAGGATAAAAATTTAGATTTAGATGAGGAGGAAGTTTCTAATCAGGATTATATTATGAAGGTATAATCAACTAAGGTGGTGGGTCCTTCTAGCATACTTGTGACTGAATTCCATATCAATAAAGACCCTAATTCTCAGAAAGATGACTTGGATACTAAGAAAGAGAAGAAGAAAGACACCCAGAGTAAAGTGGAGTTAACTTCACTAGAAGAGGAATATTTTAATCACAAAAAATTTCCAAATATGGGCATTCTCAATGTGGCTAGGAGCAGAGTTGTCTTGGCATTCAACTTGGATAAATGGGCTTTCCATGAAATACAAGAGTTGAGAATCAAGTATAGGTCTTTGGATGTGAAATATGATGTGCTAGAGGAGACTATGGACAAGAAGAGAAATGATACAAATATGGATAATAGTAAAGGTACAAGTGCTTTGATTGGGGATGTGGGTAGTTTTAGCATGTAGGAAGATAAAATCTTGAGTATTATTGATGAGAAGCTTTCCCCCATCTATAGAAGAGATAAAAATAATGAGAACATGTTGAGGAAACTTATTTCCCTAAACAATGAAGGAATGCAAGCTACTATTTCTAATCTTAATGTGCTTTACTCCCTAATGGAGGGAAACTATCTACAGAAAATGAAATCCTCATTGATGATGAACCAATGAAGATGGAGGATCAACCTTTTGGTCTAGGTACTAGAACTAGGTAGATCATTAAAAGAAGAGGATTATTTATCTCCTTATGGAGTTAGTGAACATCAAATATTCTATTCATAACATTCAGGCTTTGTGGGAGGATACTGAGTAGTTCCTAAACATTCTAGACTGATCCTTGTTGCTAGGAGTTCTTTGTTTTGTCTACTGGTAGCTGTGCTGAAAGGAGTCCATTTTGGGTGGCTATTGCCTTATAATTGTAATATCTTCTTTTAGGATTTTCATTCATTTTTCCTACCCTTTGTTGAAGATGTTGTTTCTATTCTAGTTTGTAATGCTTTCTTATTTTCATAGAATGTAAAGGGTTTCAAGGCCCCTTCAAAATATGTCTTTACCTCAATCAAAAACATTATGAGGCGCGCTCACAAAAATAGTATCTTTACATTGTTTACAAACATATCTTATGACCACTCCATCAAATACTATATTGATGTGAGATAACAATCAAATCGCTTACTATTTTGATTATGTAAAAATAGGTTTTATAATGACCCAAAAAATGTAAAAGAGTTATACAAATATTCAACAGAGTTCAGCTAAAATTGTGCTGAAGTTCCCAGAAAAGAAAGCAAAAAAGCCCAACATGCTAGAAACCTAACAAAAATCCCCAAAGATCTAAAAACATGAACATGGACAGAAAAAAGACAGGAACAAAAATACAAAAACTACATGCCATCCATAATGTCTTGTGCCTAGAAAACTATAATCTGCATCTGACTAAGAGATTTCTTAAGATCTTCAAGCTCTTTTCATCCTTTGGACATGACTTCCTGGTGCTAGCATGCGTACATTTTCCAAGTCCCATGATTTCCTTCACCCCTTTTACATCCTTATTCCCTCTATCATGTTCTAGCTTCTCAATCAAAATCTTTGCATGACCTGTATATGCCCTTAGGCTTTCCAAACATTTCTCTCCAATATTGTGCATAGTATCCTCCAATTTTTCAACTTTGTTACCTAGTATGTTGATTTTCCTAGTGAAATCATCTTCCATTGACCTATCATCTCTTTCCTTCAGCTACTTTTCTATGTTATAGACTTTGTTCACTATTTCCACATGGGCTTGAGATCTCCTGACCACATCTTTCATCTCCTCCAAATAGACCGCAACTGGTTTATCCCCAAAGCTGACATTTTTTTTATGATATTGACCTCAACTTTCATTATTTCCATTTTCTTTTTAACATTGGCAGTATCATCCAATATTTTACCCAAAGTATAGGTAAAATCCACAAGACAACCCCTGCTAATCATAATTTCATTAGATACATTAATACCCTTACCAATGTCTTTATTAGCTGGGATATATTTTGTCACGTTCTTCATTACCTCTTTTTCTATACTTTTAACCATTTCCTCCATAGTCCAATCAACATCCATCTGCTAGTTATTCTCAGTGTTCAACATGGGGGCTTGGTTTGCATCCTTATTGTCTCTATTTTCTTCCTTATTATCTTCCCCAAATTCCTCTCTAAAGTTAACCTCCATGCTCTCCTCAATTTCCATCTCATCCTCCTCATCCGAGGACAAGTCAATTCTTCTTTTTCTAGATTTTTTACCTTTCTGGGTTCTCTTATTTTTATAACCTATTATCTCCCCACATTTCCTTTTCTTAACCTATTTTTCCAGTTTGTCCTTGTACTCTTCATCTTTCATCTCCTTCTCTGTTTCAGAGTCCTCCAAAGTAGTCTTCTTCTGGTTTTTCTTTGAAGAGGAACCTTTTTGCATTATTTTCTTAGGTATTTTTTCCCTTGAGGAATGTCATCTTCTATATCCTTCTCTATTTATGAGTCCTCCACAATAGTATTCTTATGGTTTCTCTTGGATGAGGAACCTTTTTAGTTGTTTTCTTAGGTTTTTTATGCCCCTGTGAGTCTCATCTTCTTCCTCCATCTCCTCATACATCATATCTTCCTCTTCACCTTTTTTCTCCTCCTCATCAATCTCAATCTTATTTAAGAGAGGTCTCTCCACCCTTTTAGTTTTTAGGAAATCATAGATTAGAAGCATAAGACTCTGATGAGAGGCATGGTCACCTTTTGGGTCTTTTGCATACTAGTAATAGTAAAATCCAATGATCTAAGAAGATAAAAAGGAAGACTAATTTTAAAATTGTGCCTAAAGTGATTTAGAATCATGAAATGGTACCCATAGGCTCTGGTGAACCTACCATAGAGCATAATGTAGAAAATAATACCATAGAGAACATACCTCCATGGCCTAGATATATGTTTGGGGTTATGGTAGGAAGTGTCAAATTTGACCAATCTAGCCTTCTCCTCCTCAGAAGTTGGAAATTTATCCTAGGCCTTGTCTAAAATGATTCTATCTCTATATAACTTGAGCCCATCCATTCTCATACCAGTTGCCTCTGCAATAATCTCCTCTGTAACCTCCATGAGCTAGTTCCCCACCGTCACCTTTCCATTTTTCCATGTTTTGATGAATTTCCTTCACACATAAGGGTTTCTGCCATGAATTCGCTCCATAAAAATAGTAATTCCTCCTTCCTTCAAGATACTCTAAGATTTTTTCATTTCCTTCCATTCCTCATAGTTAACAAGCTAAAAGCGCTTCTTACTTCCACCCATATTATCAATATAAAGAAAATCAATTTCTCTATGATTTTTGGTAATGTCATTAAGACTTAAACTTGCCACTCTCAGACTAGCCAAAAATAACTAGAATCTGTGCCAAATCTAGCTCATAATCACAAAGATGTACTTGCTCCAAAAATGGTAATAATGCCACTTCACTCGTAGTTAAAGATCTTCATAAGACTAACCATTTATAACATTTTTGCCTACTCTATAGCTGGTCACTATCCATTAATGATTTCACTTGATGTGGCATGTCATCCCCATCATACCAGTGCATCATCACCTCCATTTTACATGCCATGTTAGCAGCCCAGTAAACAATTTCTTCTGTCTCTCTATAGTTATCTGATATCACACAACCTTCTAAAGAATGAATTATACCTTTAGCTTTTTGCATTATGTTATGTATTGACCAAGAAACAAGGGTTTCATTATTTAAGAATTTAATTATATTAAGAGAGTCACCCTCGAGCCATAACCTCTTAAAACCTTTATCTCTAGCAAGGATAAGCCCTTGGAGAGAACCATTCACCTTAGCAATGTGGTTAGTTTGAATTCCTATAGGAATAGCTTTAATTCCCTTGCATACTCCTGTGTGGTATGAATTTGGAATTGTTACCAAAAAGTAAGGGATTGAGTTGTTGTGATGTTACTAAAAAGGATTGAAATGTATTAAGAATGATTTGATTGATTATCTTGGAATATAATATATTGATGTGTAAATTGTCTTTTAAGTTTCCTAGAATGTATTGAATTCCTTAACCTTAATTTAATTGCGTTGATTAAGTATTGCAATTGTGATTAAGAAGAAGATAAGATGTTTCTCTTTTATTTCCAAATGCATAAATAAGAGATCCAAGTTGATCGACCCAAGAGAGGGGCTAATGCACAAATGAATCAACTATTTGGAAAGGAGAATAACAAGAGAGAGATACCTTAAATTTTGTTAATTATATGTATAGAAATGATATATGATAGTAATTGAAGAAATATGAGAAATGCACTAACCTTGAAATATTACAGATCAAAGAATGTTGTTTTCTGAGGTCTGTAGACTATTTCTAGAAAAACTAACAGTTGATCATGAATCAGAACGCAGAGACAAACAAAACCTAGAAATATTTTTCCATTTCAATGTCATCTTATGAAAAAGGTTGACCTTGACCCACAAATGTCAACCTTGACCCAATAATTTTGACCCTGACTTGCATAGGTCTGACAAAAAATATGTTCACGCTGTCTAAAATAAAGTCGAAAAGGGTATCTAGATCTAGTCTCAAATCTATTGTTATGCACCTGTACCTTGCTTTATAAAAGTCCTTGTGGAGGATTTGAATCCTTAAATCCACAAGTATGCCTCAAAATGTGGAATGTAGAAAGGTAGGATGTCTTCAATCTCTTGCTTTGTAGATCTCCAAGACCAAGTCTTGAATGGGTTCTTGAATTTAGAATAGGCTTGGAAGAAGGTGGCTGGAGAGATCACCAAAAGGGCACTATGTAGCTTGAATCCTTCAATGGACTCTAATGGATCTCCTTCATGAAAATGGATGCTTGAATGGATGAATGCATGCTTTGAAATCTTTCTCCTTAGCTTTCTTGAATCACCCTTGAAGATAGTTTGCTTTATGATAGTTATCGTTCGTAATGCTTAGATAAAATGAGAGAAGAAGGCTCCCTTTTATATGAAATTAGGGCACAATCTTCTAAGGAGACCTACATAGGAGGATTAAATTCCCATTAAAGCCTTTACCCCTAGGAGAGGACCTATATTAAATATAATTTAGTAATCAATGCTTTGAAACCCAAAACAGCCGACCCGGAAGTGGGAAAAACTTTTTGCAAAGGCTGACCTCCAAAAACTGTGAGACCCTAGGATCTAAACCCTGGGTCAAGGTTGAGGTCAAAATTGACCTAGGTCAGGGTCAAGGTTGACATAGACCTAAAAGGTCGACCCTGACCCTGAATCCTAGAATCACCAGTCTATAGTTCAGAATGCAGAAATCAGGCTAAACAAGAGTGGAAAGAGGGACAGAATAGGGGGAAGCCATGTCAAGATCAGGAACCCATTCAAGGCACTTTTCATGATCCCAAAATACTTACTCGAAAGGCTAAACATGTCTACAATGGAAGTTCTTCCATTTTCTGACTATACATTTAGCCCCCACTTTAGCAATAGTATGAGTTCAACACAAACTCTTGGTAAAGGAGAATATATAGAAAAGACAATCTTTATCAAAACCAAAAAGGGATAAAGAAACCCTCAAGCCCCCAAGGGAATTAAGTCTTTATCCACCCTAAGATCACGATAAGAGAGACATTACTTAGTTAAGGAGAGAGAGAAGGGGTGTGATTACCTCACCCAATGAGAACTTATATCTCATTGTGAACCACACAAAAGGCATAAATGGAAAGATGGAATTGAACTACCTAGTGAATGTGGCTACTCACTAGTCAACCCATCAGAGAGATCTATTCTTAAAGGGATCAAATCAATGTAAATTGAAAAATAGCGGGATCAAGAGATCCATGTAAATTTAAACTGGAGGGATCAAGAGATCCTAAAAAGTAAAAATGGCCATGCTTTAAGGATTAGTTTCTTTTAATCCATAAAGGGAAAATTTAAATCTTGAAAAATATTTTGAATGTGCATGTGTGAAAAAAGTGAGTAGATTGTATGCCCCCATGTTAAAGTCATTTCTAAAACTTTAACATGAGAAATGGTTTTAACGAAAACATCAACAACTTTACGGATTACATTTCCACTACGAGATGCCCCCAAAGGAAGACAAAACAAGGGAAATAAAACATAAACATACATAAGAACACAAGAGGGATCTACCTAATGTGGAGTTAGTATGATCATAAGATAACATGTACATAGAAATATAATATTATTGCAAATGAATTGACATCATTCCCCAAATAAAGTAGAACTACAATCACAAAGGAGGAAAGAAACTTAAGATTTACGAAGAGAAATATTTTCGGACCACAACATGGAGACCAAAAAGAATTAGTGCTACCATGTTGCAGATCCAAGCAGATTATACTAGGAAAATAGTTACAAACAATAGAACTAATATAACATAACATGAAACAACATATAGAAGAATGTAGATACATATAGAAGAATTGAAGAACAGTTTTGATGCCTTTATCACCTTGCACTAACAGAGTAACAAGGGTCATATAAAATAATCTAACAAACATTTAGAAAAAAACACATTACGGGGGAAGCACAATACAACATACAAACACAAAAAGGGCTACCATAAAGGATAAACCAATCAAGCATGTTGTCAACCTTCCCCATCTTGGTTTATGTTATTTAGGGTAGGTGGGCAACTTGCAAGAGGGACTATATGCAATATAGTAGGAATGATAGCCAGATCCAAACAAGGATCCTCTTGAGAATCACAATGCTCATTAATAGGTGTAATTGTTAATTGATTTGAAAGCATATGAGGTAAATCATGATCAAGATCAATGGTCTCATATTCATCACTAAGATCAATAGGATCATCGAGAGTGTCCTCCTCATCAAGGTTGATTGAAATGGGATCCAAGATGTGAATAGGATCATCATGCTCATTCGTCTTAACATCATGAATATTAACATCCAATGCATCAGGCATAGTTTGATCGAAGGTAGGTAATGAGTTTTGAATCATAGAAGCGTGGGCTCTAGCATTAGATCTACACTTCTTACGATGTTCATTAGCAGATTTGTTACGTTTAAATTTATTTTTCACCTGCTAAGAACTAGGAGGAGTGACAAAAAATTTCCTTTACAGGCTCTATAGGAGGATTCTTAATAAGTTGTAACGGGAGAGTAGAATTTTGATCAATTTTAGTAGCAGCAATGGATAAAGGAGGTAGTGCAGGAGCAGGTAAAAGACCATGGTTGGAATCAATCTGAGGCATACTTAACTCAGCAATTTTGTGATGTTTGTAAGCTTGATAGGAGCGAAAGAGATGATCAAGGTGAAGCAGACATGACATAGGTAATGAAGGCCAAAGAAAATCAAGAGTAGCACAATCTCTAGGCCTAGAAGGTTGAAACAAACTATGATTAATTGTTTTGACTTCTCCATTATGAATGAAATTAAGACATTTATGAATGGGAGAAGCAATAGCATGCATAGAAATTATCCAAGGTAAACCAAATTTGAATTGGAATTGATCAGAAGTAGGAATAATGATGAAGGTAGTATCTATAACCTTACCTTAAAGTTTGACCGGTAAGTTAATAGAACCAAGTGCAGGATAAAGAAAGCCATTACAAGTTTGGATCCATGCATCAGATGAGTTATAAAAATCATGTTGTAAGCCTTTCATAAAAATATTTTCTTCAGTAATGACATCGATTAAATATGTGGGATCAACTAGACAACCATGAGTAGGTATCTTAGCAATCCTAGCATAAATAAAAAGGGGACCATCGGGAGCTTTAATTATTTCAGAATCATCAAAGGTAATTAAAACTTCCCTATGTTGCTTATCCTTAGTTTGTGTTTGATTTTTAGGTGGAACTGGAAGTTGAAGTGGAGGTGAAGGATCTTGAATAAGTTTAGATGGCGCAACACTCTCCACATGATTAAAAATGTTATTAAGATCATCCATCTTTGAATCAAAAACAATGTCTATAGAAGATGGTTGAGCTATAGTATTAGTATCATGTATAGGTAAAGGATTAGTATAGATTTGAAGGTTTTGATTAGGAGGAGAAATAGATTTATTTCCATTACCATCAAAATTATCAATAGAAAAAGCTTTAGAATCAATTAAGTCTTGAATCTTATGCTTTAGAGAGTAACATTTTTCAGTGTCATGGCCATTCTGGCGATGGTATTGGCAGAAAGCTTTAGAATCAAAGGATTTTGAAGCTATCATGGTAGGAAGAAGAGGTTGAATAGGAGGAAAAATAATCATAATAGCACTTAACAACCTACTCATTATAGAATACAAAGTTTCAGAGAGAGGAGTAAATGTACGATTCATATGGAAAGCAGTGGATGTAGGAGCACTATTAGATGTAGCCGCAACTTGATCAGCAATTGCATTCGTCTATTTATTAATCTTTACATAGTTGTTAGGTTTCTGAAACTTATTAGGATTAGGAGCATTGTCACCCTTATCAACTAGAACAGGAGCCATTGGAGTGTTTCTCTCAAACTGACTCACTTGTAATTGATAATGGTGAAGTGTTGCACACAATTGTTGAAAGGAGGTAAATTCAATAAGCAGAATTTTATCCCTAATATATTTTTGTAAATTTGAAATAAACATATGTTGAATATCAATATCAGGAATAGGATAAGAAATATAAGCATACAAATGCTTAAATCTACCAATAAAATCAGTCAATTTTTCCTTAGTATTTTGTTTACAATGCATTAAATCCGATAAGGACACTTGTGGTCCAATTTTATTTTGAAATTGTTGAATGAAGGAATTAGAAAGTTTAGAAAAAGAATCAATGGAATAGGGAGGTAAGGAACAATACCATTGTAAAGCCTTATCTCAAAAGGTTCTAGCAAACAATCTAGCTAAAATCCTATGGTCATGAGCATAATCACTACAAAGGATTTGAAATATTTTAACATGAGTAACAAGATCAACCTTACCATTGTAATTCTCAAGATGAGGCATATCAGCTTGCTGAGGGATAGTAGCACGAATGATGTCTAGAGATAAAGGACTATCCATATCACATGTAGGAATGATAAATTTAGATTGAGTTAAAGATGCGAGTTGTTGTAAAGATGACACAGTTTGAGCCAAACTAAAAATTGTAGAATCGTTAGAGGAAACAGGTGGCATAGAAATATTAGGAACACTAGGAAAAGTGTAAGAAGAAGTAGGAATAGAAGACACAACTGGTGGAACATTAGGAACTATGGTTGGAAGAGGATTAGTATGAGTAAAAAGCACACTATGATATGAAGGTTGTGAGGTAGGTAAAGATACCGGTGGAGCACTCACAGGAATAGGTGCACTTGGGAGAGAGGTTGTTATCAAAGGAGGAGTATAAGTAGGAATACTAGGTAGAGGAACAAAAGAAGGTCCTACACTAGTGACAATAGGTGTGACCCCTAACTCTTGAGCTTCTTGAGTTAAAGGATTAACATTCAAATTCACAAGATGAGTAATACTATGCAAGAAATTAATACCTTGATCATTATCATGGAGAAATTTCTTAAGAGCCTCTATAGCTTGGATAGAATCTTGATTATGGTTTTCTTGGATAAGCCAATTTCCCATTTTATCAAGTTCGCTTGAAAGGTTTTGCACTTGTTCAGGAGGAACCCTTAAAGAGTCATCTTCATGATGAGATGAGTGAGAAGAGTTATGCTCCATGGAAGGATTGGAATTATGAGTTATCAAATTATCATCCGGGATCCTAAGGAAAGGAGAGGAAGACTCGGGATCAAAGGAACCCATAAGTCTATGGCTTCTTCTAACCAAGATACTATAAGTAGGACTAGATATGGTAAAGCTCATACACCAATACAATGCCAATGAACTAACACAAAATTTTGATTAATTGAATTTAAATGCAATTTGGAAGAAAATGCAAGATCTAGCATAAACAATGTAAATCTAACACCAAAAAGAAAGAGTTGTCTATTGTGGGTTCACCAAAATGTGTGGTATGAATTTGGAATTGTTACCAAAATGTAAGGGATTGAGATGTTGTGATGTTACTAAAAAGGATTGAAATGTTTTAAGAATGGTTTGATTGATTATCTTGGAATATAATATATTGATGTGTAAATTATCTTTTATGTTGCCTAGAATGTATTGAATTCCTTAACCTTAATTGAATTGTGTTGATTAAGTATTGCAATTGTGATTAAGAAGAAGATAATATGTTTCTCTTTTATTTCTAAATGCACAAATAAGAGATCCAAGTTGATCGACCCAAGACAGGGGCTAATGCACAAATGAATCAACTATTTGGAAAGGAGAATAACAAGAGAGAGATACCTTAAATTATGTTAATTATATGTATAGAAAAGATATATGAGAGTAATTGAAGAAATAGGATAAATGCACTAACCTTGAAATATTGGAGATCAAAGAATGTTATTTTCAGATGTTTGTAGACTGTTTCTAGACAAACTGATAGTTGATCCTGAATTGGAACGCAGAGATGAACAAAACCCAGAAATATTTTTCCATTCTGATGTCATCTTATGAAAAAGGTCAACCTTGACCCACAAATGTCAACCCTAACCCAATAATGTCAACCCTGACCTGCACATGTCCAATAGAAAATCTGTTAATGCCATCCGAAAGAAAGTCAAAAAGGGTATCCAGATCTGGTCTCAAATCTGTTGTTCTGCACCTGTACCTTGCTTTGTAAAATTCCTTATGGAGGATTCAAATCCTTAAATCCACAAGTATGCCTCGAAATGTGGAATGTAGAAAGGTAGGATGTCTTCAATCTCTTGCTTTGTAGATCTCCAACACCAAGTCTTGAATGGGTTCTTGAATTTAGAATAGGCTTGGAAGAAGGTGGATGGAGAGATCACCAAAAGGGCACTATGTAGCTTGAATCCTTCAATGGCCTCCAATGGATCTCCTTCATGAAAATAGATGCTTAAATGGATAATTCTTTATGAAATCTTTCTTCTTATCTTTCTTGAATCATCCTTGAAGATAGTTTGCTTGATGATAGTTATCGTTCGTAATGCTTAGAGAAAATGAGAGAAGAAGGCTCCCTTTTATATGAAATTAGGGCACAATCTTCTAAGGAGGCCTAAATAGGAGGATTAAATTCCCATTAAAGCCTTTACCCCTAGGAGAGGACCTATATTAAATATAATTTAGGAATCAATTCTTTAGAACCCGAAACAGCCGACCCAGAAGCGAGAAAAACTTTTTGCAAAGGCTGACCTCCAAAAACTGTAAGACCCCGGGATCTGAACCCTGGGTCAAGGTTGAGGTTAAACTTGACCTAGGTCAGGGTTGAGGTCAACCCTGACCTAGGTTAGGGTCAAGGTTGACATAGAATTAAAAGGTCGACCCTGACCCTGAAGCCCAGAATCACCAGTCTGCAGTTTAGAATGCAGAAATCAAGCTAAACAGGAGTGGAAAGAGGGATAGAATAGGAGGGAAGCCATGTCAAGATTAGGAACCCATTCAAGGCACTTTTCATGACCCCAAACCACTTACTTGGAAGGCTAAACACATCTACAATGGAAGTGCTTCCATTTTCTGACTATACAACTCCATGTTCATCTCTTATCACCATACCACACCCAGCCACCCTCAGGTTCCCTTTCAAAGCCCCATCAAAATTAAATTTCATCCATCCTATAGGAGGGAAGTCCCATTTATCTTCTTCTCTCATTATTTTGTTCTTACAATCCTTGAAATTACCTTTAATTTTCTAGTTATTGAAGAAAATTGTATCATCCTCATTTAATGGTTCCATAAACGTTACCCTAAGATACAAGTTTTCTTTGACAAGTCTGTTGATTTTGTGGAAGACCTCTTTTTTAGTAGACTCTTTGTTTCTAAAAACTCTCTCATTCCTTTCCTTCCAAATCCCCCAACATACATAGGGAAGAACAAAATTCCACACATTTACCATAGTTTCATTCTTTGATGGATGGTTCCAAGAGTTGAAAAAACTCTTCATGTCCTCTAGAAAAACCCACTCAATCTTAAGGATTTAAAAAAAAAATTCCCAAATATTTCTCACATAGGGAAAATGAAGAAACATATGATTAATCGTCTCCTCATCCTAATTACATAGGTAACATCTATTAATAATTATAACACCTCTTTAATTTATCATTGGTAAGAATCTTATTTTGCAGCATAATCCAGAAGAAAACATTTATCTTAGGGGTAAGATCCTTAATCCACGCTTTGTCCCAAAATGGATCATTAAGATTCCTATACTCCTAGTGATATAGAGAAGAGATAGTAAAGTTCCCATTTGGGCTATACTTCTACATTATTCTATCTTCTTCCTCAATAAAAATAATAGAATTAACAAATTTATTAAGTTGTCCCAAAGAATTATCAATAACTGTAAGGTCCTTCTAGTGATCCCTATCCCAGTAATCAAAAATTTTCCTCCCAAATATCATCTTGCATTGATTCTCAAAGTTCTTCCATCCAAGGCATTCCTTTAGGGGATTTTGCATTATCCAGTCATCATCCCAGAAAAGAACATTTCTGCCATTTCCAACTTTCCACGTGACACCTTTTCTTATGATTTCCTTATTTTTAAGAGCATTTCTCCATATAAAGGATCCTCTTGTGCAACTATCCCTATCAAGAAAGATAATAAGGTTAGACCGCTCCTTATTGTATTTATTATCCCATATCAAGGTCATTCTCCCTTAGAGTTATGATATCTCCATATAAGTATGGCTAGAAGGTGATCATTAAGGTGTCTGATTCTGTGTAAGCCAAGCCCCCCTTTGTTAACCAGTCTACAAATCTTATCCCAAGCAATGAGGGCTATCCTTTTCTTTTTTTCCATCCCAGTCTAGAGAATTTTTTTTTGGATTTTTTCAATAGCTTCTCCAAACTTCCTAGGTATTTTACATATACTCAAGGCATAAAGAGAGAGACCTCGAAGGGTAGATCTTAAAATTTGAATCTTACCTTCTTGGATCAATGACATACCTTTCCATCCAATGAGTTTACTATGATATTTATCCACTAAAGAACTCCAGAAAGACTCTGGGGGTTCTAAGCATAAGGGAAAGCCAATGTATGTTCCCGACAGAGTCTCCATATCACAACCCAAGATTCTCTTAATTCTTAGCTGTCTTTTATCAGGAACATTAAAGAGAAACACAAAATTATTTCCCCAATTAATAATTTGTCCCAAAGCTATCCCATATTTTGTCAATTCTTTTTTTTATTTTTTATGTTGGTTGCATTTTTTATTGAAGCTCCCCCCATAACAACCAAGTCGTCAACAAATGTTTTATGGGAATAGACTTGTAAGGAAAAAGAAGGATTCAAGCCTTTGAAATCCCCTTTCATAACTAAATTCTCCATGTACCTTCCTAAAAATTCATCCATTATGATGAAGAGAATAGGAGAGAGGGGGTCCCCCTACCTCAAACCCCTAGAGGATTTGAAAAAGGAAATGGGGGAGCCATTAACCATAACAAAGAAAGTAGCAGAAAAGATCAACTGATAAATAAGATCTGTACTATTCTTGTTAAATGTAAAATCCATCAACACCTTCATAAGAAAGTCCCGATTTACCCTATTATTGGATTTTGATAAATCAATTTTTAGAATTAGGCCCTCCTTCTTGGATGCCAAAAGAGAATGCACATTTTCATGTATGGAGATAATTGAATCCATGATCTGTCTGCCTGGAACAAAACCATTTTTCTACCAAGAGATAAGAGAGGGGATAATATACAAGATCCCTCTGGTAAGAACCTTATATATAATATTATAGGTCATATTACATACGCTTATTTACCTAAAATGATCCATTTTTTTAGCCCCTTGTTTTTTGGGATAAGAGAAATAAAGTCTCATTCAAGTCCTTCAACCATTTTCTAGATCTAAAACATTCCTTAACAACATTCATTACATCCCTTTCCATAATAGCCCAGTACTTATGGAAGAAGAGTAAAGGATAAACATCCGGGAAAGGGGCTTTATCCCCATCAAAAGAAAAAATAGCCTTTTTTAATTTTAGCATTATAAGGGATAGCAGTAAGACTCACATTGTGGTTATCATTTAGGATTTGAGGAATACAGTCTAGGAATTCCCTTTGTTCCTCTTGATCCAGATCTTTAGCCTATTGGAGAAGGTTTTGAAAAAACATTTTAGCCTCCATTTTGATTTCATCTGCATCATCAAACCGAGTACCATTTATGACAAGATTGGAAATTTTTTAGCTAATTTGTGCTTAAGGGTAGTCAAGAAAAAATATTTGGTAGTCCTATACCCTTCCTTCAAGAAGATATTTATGGATATTTGTCTCCAAAAATAATCTTCTTTAGATATTATGTCATGGATCTCTACAAATTTATCATTTTCCTGATCTCTTGATATCTTATCATAACCTTCCTTATGTATACTGTCCTGAATGGCCTTCAACTCTAAAATAGATATTATTTTTGGTAGAAAATATGTTTACAAAAGTTTTCTTATTCCAAATTTTAATATTCTCCTTGACATGTTTACATTTTTTTGCAAAAATAAACATAGTTGTTCCTTTAATATTAATCTTCCACCATCCCTCAATTTTTTGTTCCAATTGTGGGTGCAATGTCCACATATTTTCAAATCTATAAGGAAAAATTGTTTTCTTGGAAATGGGATCCACCAGGAAAGTGATAGGATTATGGTTTGACCTAACCCACACATGGGTAGACAATGAAAAATATTAATTGGTAAAACAATCATTGCTAATGAGGGCCCTATGAAGTCTAACCTAAAAAAATTCTTCTCCACTCCTTTTTTTTGTCCAAGTATAGTAAATACCCTACAGCTCAATATCATGGAGGATCTGTTCATCAATGAAATTCATGAGGTCCATTCTACTCTCTATATTAGTTTGGCTTCCTTCTTTTTTCATTTTCTTTTAGGGGAGAGTTAAATTTCCCATAACTATCCATTCATCAGAACTAAAAAATTTTCTTAGAGAGGACAAATTCTCCCAAAAAAACCTCTCTTCCCTTTTTAGTATTAGGAGCATATATATTGGTCAACACCCAAGAAGTACTATCCTTAAGATGACTAAATCTAATACAAGTCACATTGTTCCCCTGATATATAACATCACCTTTTAATATATCACAGTTCCACACAATTTCAATACCACCTGAAGCACCTTCAGAGTCACCCCCACAAATATTTCCATTCTTAAAAAATCTAAGTTTCTCCACTTTCTCCTTAAGAATTTTAGTTTCTTGAATTAAAAAAATTTCCAGTCTACTCTTCCTAATCATATTTCTAACAAGATCTTTCTTGTGGGGGTTATTCAATCCCCTTATATTCCAAGAGATAATATTCATACCTTAACAAATGGTATCTCCTCTAGGATGGTAAATTGGCTTCCATTTGCTATATTCTTCTTAGTCTCCTTGCATCTTAATTTATGGTGCGAAGGCTTACCTAGATAAGACATCATTCCTCCCGCATCCCTGGTTTTGGTACTCCTTGTTTCTCTCACTGGTTTGTTGTTCTTTCCCTTATTATTATTTGATTTTTTCCCTCATCATAAGCCTCTGTCCCATCATCAAAATCACTCTGGTATCCCTTTAGAGCCTCACTAATGGACACAACATCTCCCCATTTTGGCATTTTTACATTCGAGATTGCACTTCTTGTCACCTAGGGAAAAGTTTGTGATGAATCTAAGGATCCTTATCCTAAAATTAAGCATTTTTGAGCATCCTGCCATTCTAATTCCTCCTCCACTTTTTGATTATTACTTTTTTCCTTTGTTCTTTGCACCGATTTATTGTCATTTGTAGGGCTGCTGGGTAACTTAATCCCTCCCCCTTCTTTGGATTCTTTATCTATCACTTCGTGCTTGCATTTTTCTTGTATTTCACTATCATTTCCACATTCCTCCACTTGGTCTTGTGGGCTTTCATTACTCTCAGAGATGCCATTATTTTTTTGGTCATTAACCATACTCTCTTCACCATTTTCTGAAGTCTGAACCTTTTCCTCTCTATTGTTAAGTTAGACAACCCTTGAAGTCTCTCCCCCATCATTATTCTCCTTACCAATAGGTATCCATTTCTTTATATTTCTTTGGTTAACCTTAGACGGGCATTTCTTTTCCCAGTGCCCTACTTTCTTACAATGAAAGCATGCAAAGGGAATAGATTCATATTCTATCTTTTGTTCCCATGATCCCAATTTAGAGTGCATGTTTATTTTCTCAGGCATATCAATGTCCTGTGTTATCCCCACACAGATCCTAGCATACGTAAGTCTTCTTCTTGAAGCTGTGACAGGGTCTATGGATAATATTTCCCTAAATGAGTTGTCTATTCCTACAAATATATCCTCCATCCAGTACTCCAGAGGTAGGCCTTGAAGATTAACCCAAACTGGCACTTGGTTTACCGATTCATCCTCAAAGACTATATTGGGACACCATTTTTGAAGGATAAAAGTATTTTTTCCTATCATCCATGGTCCATTGCACAATATTTTCATTCTATCCTCTTCATAGGAAAAAAATAAGGACAAACATCCTTTTTCCATAGCCACCACATCCACTTGCCCTTTCAAATATCATTTCCAAGAGGCATAGGCCTACACCGTTTCAATATTGGGTCTAACCCCCAGGAATCTCCCAACTAAGGATTTTTCCATTCTTGCAATGGTATGATCAATGATTTGGTTAGGTATATCAATGGTAAAGCTCCCTTGGGATGGGTTCAAGATATTCTTAATAGGTGGTTAAAAAGACTTATCCTTTGGTTTGACTCCAAAGAGGGAAGACCACTTTTTTCTTCTTTCCTATTGCCCCACTGACTTGCCAGGTCTGGTTCCCCCCTTGGGTCACCAAGCAATTTTCTAGCATTAGGATCCTTTCATTGATTCCCTTTGTCCTTAGCTTCCTCCAGTTTACTATGCACTGCAGAAGGCCCAGCAACTGCTTCCTTCACACCAGTCCCGCCCAAATTCAAATTTGAATTTGGCCATTGTCCTCCTCCCCACTCCATTAAATCACTTATTGTTTATCACTAACTATTTTTTAAATTACCTGGTTTGATTCCAATCACACATAACCAACTCAATTCTCCATATCAAGAGTCATGATGGAAAATTTCACATCACCACACATGACATAACCTTCCATAAGAATAGAACTTTAGAAACATATTACAACTCATGATTCACTTACACAATCATGTAACATACTAAAAACACTAAATCAATTAGTTGACATCAATGACAACCAAATAACTAATTCACTTGTCATCAAATCTATACCAATCTTCATCAATGCAACACCTAGTATCACTGCATCAGTTATTCTAACAATCTCCCCCTTTGTCATTGATGGAAACACTCTATCTTCTTATCTTCTAACTTATACAAAATATTTCCACGTCTATCTTTACCTCTGATTATACATCTACTCACTCTGTCATACTGATTCAACATCTTCATACACTCCCCCTTTCATTTCATTTTTTATGTTCTTCTCTTTCTTGTATACATATTCCCCCCCTTTAGAAAATACATATTCTCGCCCTTTGCAACAATGCCAAAGTTGTCAAATCATTCATTCTTCTTCGTGTATACTTTACTGAATCTTGCATGTTCTTTCCTTATCACTTCATTACAACATCATACCTAATATTTCTCCCCCATGGAGTTATCCACCACTACATCAATTCATACAAATGATTTTCTGATAAACACATATGAACTGATGTAATCAACATCATCCTCTAATTAACTTCATATAGGTGAATAACCCCTAATATACCTTTGAGATATTAAAAGGTATCTTTTGGTAGAGGCTTGGTGAATATATCAGCAATTTTTTCTTTAGTAGACACATAGTGAATCCTTACATCCTTATCTTGTACCCGCTCTCTTAGAAAATGATATTTTATTTCAATGTGTTTTGTCTTTGAATGCATCACTAGATTCTTGGAAATATTTATTGCACTAGTGTACAATAGATAACAATTAGTTTTATGATCTTCTCATGAATTCCTTCAAGAATATATTTTATTCATACTACTAGATGATAGTTAAGACCAGAAAAAACATACTCTGCCTCTATAGTAGATTGAGAAATACAATTTTGCTTCTTACTATTCCAAGAGACTAATCTTTCACCAAGAAAGAATGCTCCACCACTTATGGTTTTCCTATCATCAAAATTTCAAGCCCAATCTCCATCAAAAAACACATTCAAAGAAAAATTTCCATCCTTAGCATACCATAAGACATAATCTTCAGTTCCTTTGAGGTATCTAAAGATCCTCTTAACTACAACCAAATGTGAGTCCTTTGCATTTGATGAAAATCTTGCAATAATACTAACATCATGTGCAATATCCAGTCTACCGTGCACAACATACTATAGTTTACTAATCAAGGATCTATACAGAGTTTCATTTACCTCTTTTGATTCATCCTCCATAGACAACTTGCAGTATGTGACCATAGGAGTTCCCACTAGTTTTGAGTCTTCCATGCCAAAAGTTTTCAGAATCTCCTTCACATATTTTGATTGACTTATGTATATTCCTTTCTTTTTCTATTGTACTTGATGTCCAATAAATAATTTTATTTCTCTTATCATGGACATTTAAAATTCCTTCATTATTTCTTCTGCAAATGACCTTCTCATTGCTTCACTTCCACCAAATATTATGTCATCAACAAATAATTCAGTAGTCAATGTTATGTATTCACTTTCAGATTTTAGATATACATTTCTATTATCAATAGTCCTGGTAAAATCAAACCGAAGAAGATATGCATGCAATATTTCATACCATTCTCTTGGATCTTGCTTCAATCCATAAAATTCTTTATGCAATTTACATACCATGTATTTACCTTTATCAGTTGGCTTATCCTTCAGGTTGTTCAATTTATACTTCTTCTAACACACCATTTAGAAAAGTATATTTCATATCCATTTTATATACCTTAAATCCTTTAAAAGAATCATATGCTAAAAGTATCCTTACACCTTCAAGTCTAGAAAAAGGTGCAAAATTTTCAACATAGTCTAGTTTTTTTTCTTGTACATACCCTTTGCAAACTAGCCTTTCTTTATTTTTGATCACTTGTCCTTTCTCATTCAGCTTATTCCTGATAATATTTTTTTTAGTAGGTCTAGGTACTAAAGTCCAAGTGTTATTCTTCTCTATTTGATCTTATTCTTCTTTTATAGCCTTAATCCAATCATCATTTTCCAAAGCATCTTTAATAATTTTAGGTTCTAATTCAAATAGAAGACAAGTTCTTTCTCTTACCTTGCTCCTTGTCACCACTCCCTCATTTTTATCCCTAATAATCTAATGTTGTGTATGATTGAGTTTCACGTACCTTGGGAGTACCAATTCTATTCTTTGGTTACCTTCATCATCATTCACCAATTGTGCTTTATTCATCACTTCAGTCACTAGTATTGTATCTTGCTCCACTAGTTGAACATAAAAAAACCTATCACAGTCTTCTGGTTCCTTCTTTCTATCTTCCTTATTTTTCTTAGAAAATTCATCAATTCTAACATTTTCACTTTCAATCATCTTGTTAGTATGATTGTTCAAACATTTATAAGCTTTAATTCTAGAAGAATAACCAAGAAATATTTATTCATCACTCTTAGAATCAAATTCACCATCTTGATCATCCTTCTTTATGTAACATTTTCTTCCAAATATTTTTAAGTAATTGACACTAGGAGTATGACTATACCATATCTCATAACATGTTTTGTTTGTACCTTTCTTAAGTTGTACTAGATTCAAAGTATAAAAAAAATACTTACAACTTCTCTCCAAAATCTTTGAGCCACTCCCTTTTGTATCAAACGTGTTCTTGCACAATCAACTATGGATATGTTCCTTATCTTAGCAATTCCATTTTTTTTGTGGTGTTCTTGGTGCTGAAATTTGTCTCTTGATTACATTCTCTTCACAAAATATTGTAAAATCATGTGAGGTAAACTCACCTCCTCTTTTAGGTATAAGACACTAGAGAGCTTTACTTGTCTCTTTTTCAACACTTGTTTTATACACCTTAAACATGCATAATGCATCAGATTTATCCTTTAAAAACATAACTGACATCATTCTTGATTAATCATCAAAAAATAAGATAAAGTACTTATCCCCATAGTAGCTCTTTGTTCTCATAAATCCACACAAGTCAGTGTGTACAAGGTCAAGAATATTCTAAAATGAATAGACTTTACTAGTAAAGCTAGATCTAGTTAGGTTTCTCAACTAACACTCTTCACCCATAGCATGTTCATGCTTAGCTAAAGTTAGGAAAACCTCTAACACATTTATTCTTCTTGACCTTTACCTGATTATCAAAATTAACATGTGTAGTAGGTAATAAAGTAATTATTAATTAGACTTAGTTATGTTTTGTCAGGAGGGTAGTTAGGAGAAAGGAGATGTGTCGGTTGGTTTCCCCAACTAACCAACTATTATATAAGACTTGGATTTATTGTTGTTGATTTTATGGTTTTGATGGTATTAATAGAGAAATAACATTTCCTCACCATCTGGTACTCTAGTATGTGACTCTATGTGTTCCATTGGTATTGGTAAATGTCTTGTTGGTATCACTGAGTATATGTTGAATATATATTGTATTATTCTATTGAATGTGTTGTGTTGTTCTGTACATTGTGGAATAATAACCATTCTACATTTTGGCGCCGCTACCTAAGTTTAGACCCGGAGGTCTTAGTACAGAGGAGGGAATACCAAGGTATGATCAAGACATGTGGGGGTAGCCTGAATAGTGTGGTACGTGGGAAGGGAAGCCCAGAGAGCAGTTCCAGTTACCACAGTACAAACTCATTTTGGTACCACCAGTGTGGAGGATCTACATTACACAACTCCTTGAATCCTGGCTAGAAATTTGGTCCACTTGATAAATTCATGCCCCTACATCCAAACAAATATCCTAAACACAGATCCAGAGAAGAAATTGAAGAAGCTAGAGTGCAGATTCTTGGCCAACAACAATAGGAAGCAAGACGTTGCCGCTTGCAAGAGTTGGAGAACCAATCTCTAAGCGAAAGACAACTTGAGGAAAACTTGATCCAAAATACCATAGAAGGAAATGCCAACTTGAACATTTCAGAAACAGTGAAGAGAGGAGAGAATCCTAAAACACCTACCCACAGGGAGTACTAAGAGACACCTCACTCCACCCAGACACAAGAGTCACAAGGAGAAGAAGAGAGGATGAGTACGGGAGGAAGCATTCCACTAGGAGGAAGTGTCCCACCAGGAGGAAGTGTCCCACTAGGAGGAAGTGTCCCACTAGGAGGAAGTGTCATCCTGGTAGGAGAAAGTGTCCCTCTAGGAGGAAGCATCCTACCAAGAGGAAGTGTCTTCACGGTAGGAGGAATTTTTCCACCAAGAGGAAGTGCCCCAGCAGGAGGAAATGTTGTCCCGGCAGGAGGAAGTGTCCTACCAAGAGGAAGCATCCCACTAGGAGGAAGTGTCATCTTGGCAGGAGGAAGTGTCCCACCAGGAGGAAGTGTCATTTTGGCAGGATGAAGTATCCCACCAGGAGGAAGTGTTGCGCTAGGAGGAAATGTCCCACCAGGAGGAAGTATCCCACCAGGAGGAAGTGTCCCACTAGGAGGAAGTATCCCACCAGGAGGAAGCGTCCCACCAAGAGGAAGTGTCATCCTGGTAGGAGGGAGAAGAATGGAAGTAGTCAAGTAGAAACTTCCCAGATTTACTAGAGAAGGGTCGGATGACCCGACCTAACACTATAAAATGTGTATCACCATATGGTAGGCCAATGGAGAAAATGATAGAAATGAATGGTTAAAATCATTCCCTGCCACACTAAGAGGGATCGGTATTGATTGGTTCACAGATTTGGAGGCTGCTCAGAAAACCACATGGAAGGACCTTTATATTTCCTTTGAGGAGGAATTCAAACTGTTATGGGATGACGATGAGATAGTCATAGAAATCTACAATACCAGACAAGGAAAAATGAGTCAGTAAGGGGTTATAGCAGGAGATTAAAGGAATTGATAGGAAAATTGGATAAAAAATCTGCTGAGGAATTGAAAAAAAGATGGTTCATTGAAGGGCTAACCTCATCCTTGAAGCAGAAAATGAAGATAGTATCACCATCATCCTTTGGAGAAGCATGCACCCAAGCAATGGACATCAAAAGTGAAAACAAAACCTCCAAGGCTAAGAAGTATGGAAGCGGAAGTGAGAGCTCAGAAGATAGTGGGGATGAATCCAAAACCATTCAGGCCTTGAGAAAAGACATGATGCAGTTGATGAAGGAAGTTACTAGAAGTAAGGAGGAAAAAAGAGAAGGAAACTTTGGTGTACGGATTGTGAGAAGGAAGGACATACTAAAGGAATGTGCCCACGCAAAGCTTTCTATGATATCTGCCAAGTGTTGGGCCACACAATCAAAGATTTCCCCTAAAATCTAAAGGCACATAGTGCTCAAGTATTCTTCACCAGAGAACAATCCACACCACCCACCACCCCTCCACAAAACACAAATATAGAAGCTTCACCTAGAGGGTACCAAAACAATAGATGAGGGAGAAATAATAACAACAATAACAACACACCTTGGAGGGAAATCTAGTATGATTCTAAAGGAAGACCCATGATTCAATGTAGTTTATGTAATGAATGGGGACACTTCATGTGGGATTTCCAGAATGGGGGAGGAAAGAATGAAGGGATGTTGTGTAAATGGTGTGGACCGGGAAATCATGAGGATGTCAATTGTTCTAGACAAAAGGGGGTGGACAGGCTTGACATTAAAAAGTTAGAGAAGGAAGTGTTTGCTATCACAAGAATGCAAACCAGGAAACTTGCATACCCCAACATGGCTACAGAGAGAGAAAGGTTCCAAGAAGCCAAGAATGACATTAGAAATAACATGCCAGGGGGAGGAAGAGGAAGTACCACTAAATCCCCAAATAACCAGCCAATACCTAGCATCATGAAACAAGTACTGGAAACCACCATCCCTATGAAAATCATGGACCTATTAGAAATGTTACCTCAGCTACGAGTAGCAATATCACAAGGAATAAGTAACTAAGAGGAAACCCACAAGGAAGAGGAGAAAGAAGAAAAAATAGCAGAAATCGATACTCTATTCACTGTAGGGATAGGGAGGACACTTGCAATAGTGGAAATGGAGATAATAGGGTGCAAACTATTTAATACTATTGGGGACGGAGGGTCCGGTGTGAATTTTCTACCAGAGGAGACTTAGAAAACACTAGGGAAACCTACCCTCTAGCCAACCACATTTCAATTGGTAGGAGCAGATCAGCATGGAATCAAGTTGATAGGCACCTTAATGGGGCAAAAGGTAAGGATCGGTACACAACAATTTCTCCTTGACTTTGTGGTAATTACTCTAGAAAAGAAGGGGTACGATGCATTGTTAGGGAGAGGTTGGCTAGTGGCAGCCAAGGCTACCTATAACTGGAAAAAGAATACCTTATCCATAGAAGTTGACAAGTGGAAGTACACAATAGACCTGAAGAATCAATGTGTAAGTGAAGATCTCGCATCTGACTCAGAGGGAGAAGACAAATCAGGAGCCAAACCAAATGAGGAAGGAGTGCTCTAACTAGGGGAATGCTTAGAAGATGAGACTAGCTCCCTCAGCGGACTGTTTCACTGGCAGATGGGAGACGATGAGGTATTCCAGCCAGAGTGTAACATGCGGAAAATCCAAGAAGCAAGACATGGAGAATAGGAGATCAACACATTGTACGAATGAAAAAAGGAGGGAATCCATTAGCACAAAGAGGTTGTACACTGTATAGACCAAGACAATCATAATTCAATACCATACATACTAGTTGAGACCATACATTGTATGGACATCAAGGAGAAAAGACCGTATGGGCATGTCCATACTCAACAATCCCTACACTGTATATACCAAGTCCATCAGATAGAAATGTCATATGAGTGATTGGAGACCGTACACCATACGAATGTCAAGAAAGGGAGTTGGTACAGATGTGGCTGTACACAGTAGGTCATATGCCATACAGATCAGTAGAGACCATACGGGTCAGTGAAACTCATACATTGTACAGAGATCAAGGGAGGAAGTTGGTATAGAGGTGGCCATACACAGCAGGCCGTATGTCGTATGGATCAACAGAGGTCGTATGACTCAGTGAAACTCGCATGTTGTACAAACGTCAAGGAAGGAAATTGGTATGGACATGGACATACATAGTTGGTCATATGTTGTATAGATTAGCAGAGGCAAATACTAGATGGGAGGTTGGTAATCCATACGTATGCCAAGTAGCCATACACAAGGAGCCCACATAAGGTGATTGTACGGAAGGGATATTTTGGGAGCCAAGGTGGAGGAGGCCGTAAAGACTTCCAAAAACATCTGAAGGATCAATCCGGATTGGAGAAGATAGTTCAGAAGAGGATGGGACTATTTTTTTTACCATCAGATACACCCAAAGGATGTACCATTAGAAATATAGTGGAAGGCACCCATACCACTCCTAGTACGGAAGGTAATGCACAGGTCTATACCAACAAGGACAACCATATGAAGAAAAGGGAAACTACACAGGGTGAGGACACGGAGGAGGAAACAAGAAAAGGACCTAACAAACCAGATGAAGATGGCTATGTGGAAAGATGGAATGAGTTGATGAAGCCAGGGAAGCCAGAAAGATGGATGCATTGAGGGTGCTGGAAGGAGTTTCTTTCTTTTTTTGTAATACAGTCACCTGGAAGATGACTTCTTTTTTTGTGGGGAATATATGTAGTAGGTAATAAAGTCATTATTAATTAGACTTAGTTATTTTTTTTAGGAGGGTAGTTAGGAGTGAGGAGATGTGTCGGTTGGTTTCCCCAACCAACCAACTATTATATAAGAATTGGATTTATTATTGTTGATTTTATGGTTTTGATGGTATTAATAGAGAAATAACATTTCCTCGCAATCTGGTACTCTGGTATGTGACTTTGTGTGTTCCATTGGTATTGGTAAAGGCCTATTGGTAAATGTCTTGTTGGTATCACTGAGTATATGTTGAATATATATTGTATTATTCTGTTGAATGTGTTGTGCTGTTCTGTACATTGTGGAATAATAACCATTCTACAACATGACACAATCTCTTATGACATAGCTAACAATCTTCAACTTTAGCAAATAAGAAGTTGTTATTAGTAGATTTTAATTAGAATAGGTTACCTCTAGTCTATTTACCAATATAAATCAACTCTCCAAATGTATCTAAGATCTTACAAACACCATTATTGAATTCCAATCTGAAGCTTATTCAACTAAGCAACACTTAACAAGTTATACTTTAATTTTTCAACCCAATAAGCATAATCACAATTAGTGTTATCATTAATTACCATTGAACCTTTACCTCTTACTACACATGTTGAACCATTACTAGACCTGACTACATCACCATCACATTCTTTCACCAAAATAAATTTTCTTTTTTCACCGGTCATGTGATGTGTGCATCTACTATCTATTATCTAGTCACCACTATAATTCAGGCTTGAAATCAATTCTTTCTCCTCACTATCTCCATCTACACCGGTTGAGGGTTCTTCTTTGATTGAAACAAAAACTATCTCTTCCTCATCATATCCTCCATTGGATTCTTCATCATTCACTCCATCTTCTACTAGGTTTTTGGTCTACTGAGAGGGGGTGTGGATCAGAAAAATCAAAACTCAACCACTTAAAACTAAGCTCTTTGAATTACTCGATAACATTGAATACAGTTGTATAGTCAGAAAATGGAAGCACTTCCATTGTAGATGTGTTAAGCCTTCTGAGTAAGTGGTTTGGGGTCATGAAAAGTGCCTTGAATGGGTTCCTGATCTTGACATGGCTTCCTCCTTGTTCTGTCCCTCTTTCCACTCCTATTTAGCCTAATTTCTGCATTCTGAACTGCAGACTGGTGATTCTGGGCTTTAGGGTCAGGGTCAACCTTTTAGGTCTATTTCAACCTCAACCCTGACCTAGGTCAAGGTCAACCTTGACCCTGACCTAGGTTAAGGTCGACCTCAACCTTGACCCAGGGTTCAGATCCCAGGGTCTCACAGTTTTTGGAGGTCGGCCTTTGCAAAAAGTTTTTCCCACTTTCGAGTTGGTTGTTTCGGGTTCTAAAGCATTGATTCCTAAATTATATTTAATATAGGTCATCTCTTAGGGGTAAAGGCTTTAATGGGAATTTAATCCTCCTATGTAGGCCTCCTTAGAAGATTGTGCCCTAATTTCATATAAAAGGGAAGCTTTCTCTCTCATTTTCTCTAAAAAAAAGTCTTCCAAGTGATAATAAGTCCTCTATTGAAGCCTATGCATCCTTGAGAAAATTGAGAAAAATCATCAAGCAAGCAATCAAGAAATATTTCAAGCAAGCATTCATCCATTCAAGTATCCATTTTCATGAAAGAGATCCATTGGAGGCCATTGAAGGATTGAAGCTACATAGCACCCTTTTGGTGATCCCTCCATCCACCTTCTTCCAAGCCTATTTCAAATTCAAGAACCCATTCAAGACTTGGTGTTGGAGATCTACAAGAAAGAGATTGAAGACATCCTACCTTTCTACATTCCACATTTTGAGGCATACTTGCGGATTCAAGGATTCAAATCCGCCACAAGGACTTTTTCAAGCAAGGTGAATTTATGCATTTACTTTGTCCATTTCTACAATTTCAGTTACATATATTTGAAGTTAATTCCAAAATCAGGGTTTGACCAAGGAAAACCCCTCCCCCACAAAAAAAAATCCTCTTTTTCTTGCAGGTAAAGGTTCAGAATAGTTGATTTGAGACCAGATCTGGATACCCTTTTCGGCTTTCTTTCAGACGGCGTGAACAGATTTTCTGTTGGACCTTTGCAGGTTAGGGTCAACATTATTGGGTTAGGGTTGACATTTGTGGGTCAAGGTCAACCTTTTTCATAAGATGACATTAGAATGGAAAAATATTTATGGGTTTTGTTCATCTCTGTGTTCCGGTTTGGGATCGACTGTCAGTTTTTCCAGAAACAGTCTACAAACCTCAGAAAACAACATTCTTTGATCTAAAATATTTCAAGGTTAGTGCATTCCTTCTATTTCTTTAATTACTGTCATATATCATTTCCATACTTCTAATTAATAGAATGTAAGGTATCTCCTTTTTTATTCTCCTTTCCAAATAGTTGATTCATTTGTGCATTAGCCCTTCCTTGGGGTTGATCAACTTGGATCTCCCATTTGTGCATTTGAGGGTAAAAAGGAACATCTTATCTTCTCCTTAATCATGATTGCAATACTTAATCAATACAATTAAATTAAGGTTAAGGGATTCAATACATTCTAAGAAACTTAAAGGAAAATTTACACATCAATGCATTACATTTCAAGATAATCTGTAATACCCTCTCGTATGGTGATACTTGGACTTTTGACTTGGACATTTTATTATGATGGTTAGAACTATACATTCACATTTATATTTTGTGGATGATGATATGATTGATATGCTCATTTATGGTTATCATTTATATGTTTATGAGATTAGAAAACCATCTGTTTTTATATGTTTTATGGATCTAACCAAAGGATTTGAATCT
>MU227859.1:1992412-2026212 GCA_018584345.1 Thuja plicata | reverse complement strand
AGGATATTGCTATAGTTTGGAGAAGAGAAAGAATTGATATTTTCTCTGAGAAGGAGTTGGAGATTGCCTGTAGGAATTCAAAGGAGTGCTGGAAGAGATTTGAAAGCTTGTTTTCTTCTTCTTCAACCGATCTTCGCAGGAGTCCAGGTTGGAATCCATTATGGAAATAAAACCTCTTTTATAGTATGAATGCTGGTTGTAGATTTGCTTGAAAGCTTCTGTTTATGTTTTGTCTTGTTTGTTGCAGAAAGTTTATGCACTATTGTATTATTGTATTTTGGCATAAAGTTTATATTTTAATTGTACTCTATATTATTATTGCATTATTATAGAACATATATTGATTATTGTGTTATTGTACAAATGTTTATACAAATATGAGATTACTGTATAATGCCAGCCATTTAATGTTTATGCTGTATGATTTTATTATGTTTCCCCGTTTATAGAAATATAGGTTTCAAAACGTTATGCAAATGTCAGCCATCTTATATAGAAAAGCCATTAATGTCTATGATAAATACTGTATTCTCTCAGCCCTTTTGTCATTTATACATTGTCGGCCATTTATAAATGTTGTCATGGCTATAGAAATATTCTAGTAATTCATTATGGCAGCCAGCCATTTATAGAAGATTTAGGAATCTCGAGTGTAACATTGTTTTACTGTCATGTCTGTCATTTGGTGGAATGAATAGTTATTTCCTGTATATGTTACGATACTTTAATTTCATATAATTTAAGTTATACTTGTATAAAGGGATTAGGTACCTTTTGGATTGATTGGGATAGGTTTCAGCCTCTTAGAAGTTAAGTTGCAACACCTAGATTTTAGTTTTTTTGAATAAAATCAGACTTAGTCAAATTTCAGGCTTAGTCAAAATTTCAAACTTAGAATGAACTTTATGGAGCATTGTCTTTTGGTATATGGAATATTGTGTAAAACTTATATTTGTCTATTTCTTGTGGGTGAAGGTTATGATTAGTGCATTTAGATGCCTTAATAGGGTTAGAATGTGTGTAGGAAGTAGTTTAGGGTTTAGAGTTGTCTAACAGGATCAGGACATTCTAAACATCCTCAAACGTTCCTAATTTCTCTAAACATCCATAAACTATCTTATTAATTTCTTTTCCTTGTAGCAGATCTCAAATGTGTTTATAATATGTTTTGCTATGTGTGTGATGTAATTGTGATATGTGGGTTAAGGGTAGAAAACCTAACGACACCTAGTGAGTGGCTCTCAGTGCGGGGCCGGGGCCCTAAGTGGCTAGAACCAGGATAACCGACTGAAGAGTTATTTAACAAGTGAAAACTTAATTAAACTTATGGGGATGGGTTCTAACATTAAAAATATTAAATGTGCCTCACCCATGCCATTAGTGCTAGTAAAGGCTATGGATGGGAGTGGGAGAAGGTACCTACAAGTAGGTACGATTGAATGGTGCTTGTCAGTATGAAAGGCATTCGATCCCGCATGTGCCTACTTGGGGGCCGGGGCCGGAGTTGCTAGTACCAGGACAATCCAAGGAGGGCTATGCGATGACACTCACTTAGGTGGTTGCTTAGAGTTTCTACCAAGCCCTAGAACCTTTTTGGGAAATGTTTTTTTATGTTTTTACCCTTTCTTTCCTTGCTATTTGGGAAATGGTTACCCAACCCTAGGTATGGCCTAGCTATCCCTTTTTGTGGACCTTGGTGTTTATCTCCTAGCACGGGGGAGTGGGCCTTTTGGGTATCCATGTGGTTGGGTGGTAAATCTTTTATCGAGGTATCTTTTGCAGATGCACTGGTTTGAAGATTCATGTTTGCTTATGTACCAGTTTTTGAAGAATGAAGGCCTTGTGATTATCTTTCATGATGTAAATTATTGTTACCTCCCAAGGGGAGATGAATATAATGTAATCATTGATGTAATTTAAAATGATGTATTTGGAATGGGTAGATTTAGGAAAAGGGAAAAAGGGAGATGTGAACTTTATGTATAAGAAATGCTATTGAACTTTATGTATGAGATGTGAACTTTATGTATAAGATGTGAACTTTATGTATTAAGTGAAAAAGGCTATTGAAAAACAAATGTATTATTTGCAATGTATCAAATGATTTTAGATGATTCCATTTGATTTAAAGGTTATATTGTTCATAAAGAATACTTAGGAATATTGATGGTTTTAAATGGAAAATTGAAAATGAAAGTAATTAGGTATTTCTTAATAAAGAATCTTATAATGATATGATGTAGTTTGTTTTGAGAAATAAATCTTGTTGTTAGCTTACTTAATGGACTTAACTGAATCATGCATTAAATTAGAAGGGAACCCTGGAAGAAATTTAAGTTTAAGTTTTGTTCACATACATAATTCTTTTAAAATTCAAACATTTTCATAAATTTTTACTTAGGTTTACTTTTTCAAAGAGAATCTCTGTTCTCTTCCCCGGTTCCCTTGCGGGGCATGACATAATCAATCAAATCATTTCTTAATACATCAGACATTCTTAATAAACATATCTTTGTTTCAACCCCCTTTACATTTTTATATGTACACATTATCACATCAACATTCATTCACATTTTTATATTGTACAACAGTAAACAACCAATTCAATAAATAACTTAATAACTTAAACAAAAATACATCTCATATATGTAAATTAATCATTCAAACTGAGCAACATCACATTAACTCATATAACTCTAGATTTAACTCAGTTGACACTAGATTTAATGAGAAAATCCAATTTGGGAAAAACCTCTATGGGAATTGTAACCCATAATAAAATTTGTACCCTTCTGAAGTACGCTCGGTTAAGAACTTATCCTATTAAAGATTACAAACACATTTGCTAAATTTGACCCTATTAGGGAATTTACCCCAGATCTGTTAAGTTCTTCACTCTATTAAAATTGGCCTAGTTAGAGGTCTTTAAACACTCTTTTGGAATGTCACCTAAGTCTAGGTTTTACAAATAGGACACTTAAATCCACTCGGTTAAGAAATTTCTCTATTAAAAAAATTAATAAGCAATAGTAAAATTTGAATACTTCATGTCAGATCCTTTATGCTTAATTGAATACTGGCATCACATACTCCATTGATCTATTTATTAGACTGTAGATTCTTCAATCTCTGTCTCTCTGTTCTACTTGGTAAATTTTGTTTTTCAGCTTCTTCTTCTTCTTTGTTCAATCGTCAGCCTCTATAATATCTGTTAATTTATCATTCTTTATATAGACATAATTTTGCCTCTTAATATCCTTAATTTTATTTCCCATCATTTTTGCTCATTCATTCAACCATCTTCTTCATAATTCTCAACTTGGTAAACCATTTCACTTTTACCTGGGAACTTGTACTTTTCTTGGAACTCTCATAGTTCAGTTAAACTTATTGATCATTGTCTTAGATCTTATCATTGAATTTTCCCGTTCTTAGGTCTTCTAACAATCTTCATTTAATTTTTTTCCTCATCCACCTCATCATCTCTTTGTATTAAATATGAGCTTATCATCATTTATTATCAATATCATGTACTTGGTAAAACTTGCTTTGCAACTCGGTAGTTGACTTCATTCACTGCTCAGTGTCTAACTAAACTTTAGTGCCTGATTCTTGAATTTCACTTGGTTTTTAGTAACTATAACTAACTCACATAAAATATTACCGACTGACTCTTTCTAGCTTAGTAAAGTAACTCTTCCAGTCAAAACTTTAACTTTTTGCAGTTTCCAACTTGACCAATCAATTTTACCGATTTGATAACATTAAATAGATAGTAGAAAACAACTATATCATCATTAATTAATCATTGTATGTTATGTATTGGTCACCCATTTAACTTCTCTTAATATATGGTAACATAATAAAAATAAATTAATCAATTTCTTGAAATCAATAAAAAAACAACTTATCTAACCATTTCTACAATCATGATGCTCAGTATCAATCGGTCTTCATCGTCTCCATCCAATATTCATCAGTTGATTAACAATCTCCCTCTTTAGCATTGATGACAACCACTATAACCATGTTATATAAATTGATGATGGCAGATATCAAATACATAATTGTACTCCGTCATAGTTGATATTTCTATTTCCACTTTGATCTCTGATCTGAATCTCCGTCTAAGATAAATATTTTGTTTCTGTAACATACATTTTGATTCTCCATCATGAGTAACTAGTAGCAATTCATTCTCTCTCAATATCTCCCTTAAGGATAAATTTCATCAATTCATTCTCTCCCTCTTTAAATTTTTTTCTAAAAAGTCATACTCCTGAAAACTTGTTCCAGTAGTGGATTATACCTGATATGTACTCATATATCACTACATACAAAAATATTTTCACAAATCTTGGAATCACCTAAAGGTTTTCATACTAACATAAATTCATAAATATATATTCTTATGAAATATATAATTGATGCAACATGCATCATGCCTTTTAGTGAATATTGGATAGGGGAAGAACCCCTAATTTACCTCTGAGATACTCAAATTCATCTTTAGGTAGTGGCCTTGCAAATATATTAGCCAATTTTTCCTTTGAATTCACATATTCCAATCTCACATTATTCTCTTGAACTTGTTCTCTCATGTAGTGATACTTGATAGAAATGGGTTTGGTTTTTGAATGCATAACTAGGTTCTTTGATATATTAATAACACTTGTATTATCACAAAAAATAGTAACTGGATCTATGATCTCTTCTTGCATACATTCAATAAATTTATTAGTCCATACTATATTTTCACAATTCATAATAGTAGCAACATATTCAGCCTCGGCAGTAGACTATGAAATGCAACTTTGTTTCTTGCTCAACCATGTAACCAATCTTTCACCTAGAAAGAATGTGCCTCCACTATTACTTTTACTATCGTCAACATTTCTAGCCCAATCTCCATCAGTGTAGACTTGTAGATCAAAAGTACCTCCTTTTTTGTACAATAAACCAAGTTCGTATGTACCTTTTAGATATCTCAAAATTCCTTTTACTGTAGAAATATGTTTTTCCTTTAGATTAGAAGAAAATCTTGCAACAATCCCAGCACCCTATGCTATATCAGGTTTTCTATGAACAACATATTGTGTTGGAAACACTGAGAGGGGGGGGGGGGGGAATCAGTGTTTAACTAATTNGCACCCTATGCTATATCAGGTTTTCTATGAACAACATATTGTGTTGGAAACACTGAGAGGGGGGGGGGGGTGAATCAGTGTTTAACTAATTATTCTATTTCAGAAACTTTAAACATAAATCAATTATATATCACTTGAAGTTAACACAAGATCACATAACACATAATATGATTACGGGGAAACCTTGATTAGAGGAAAACCCCGATGGGAATTAGTATGCACAAATATTGCACTAGTATAATGAACCTGTTAAAGTTCCTTTTCCCTGTTAGGAGTAGTCTTTACAATGCAAGTACAATGACCTGGTTAAAGGCCTGACCCTGTTAGGATTCTTTTACAAACAACCCTATTAGGGGTGAGGACTGACTGTCCAAGAGCTCACTGCTCAATGAGAAAGAAGGCTATAACCTCCTAAGAATAGATATGCACTATATCCAAAAGTGAACTATTGTATATGACACAGACGTCTGATCAGTTCCGGTTATGCACTTATTCTCTTTTCTTCTTTAAGGGCTCTATCTCATGCTGACATCTTTACACTACTCTACTCTGCATATTTCTTCGACACTTCAAATATATCTTTTCATTGCATATATATATGTTTATTCCTGAATAGACACGACTATAAACAAGACCTTAGTCATCCCAAAAAAAACATACACAACACTTCCAAACAAATTGGCTTAAGTGTGTTTACAATAATGTTTAATAAATGGTTACAAAATTACTACAATAGGAGCTTAGCCTTTACATAACAAAAGATTACATGATAATCAAAAACCTGAAGTCTGCTTCATACTCTGTATTCTGAACTGCTAGTGTACTTGTTATTTCTATAACTTATCTGTACTAACATTCCATACTATGCATGTATAGGGTAAGCATAAAAAAATATCATAGACCTTATTTTTGAAGGCTCTTAGTCTGAATCGATCATACGCATGTGCACTGGTGCTCTGATCATCTGTGTATCTCTGCTCTATATTGTCTTCTATACTTAGTCAATTTTCACTACTAAGTTGGCTATCAAAACTTCATATGACTTTGGTGCCATAATGAAAACACAAAATAAGTCATATACTCCCTGGGAGTCAACTTGCCAACAATCTCCCCCTTTTTCATTAATGGCAACAAAGGAATGTGGCCAAGTTACTCAAAATTGACTAACACCAAAAATTGTATATTTTCTTCTCTTAACATATACTATATATTTCTTTGCATATATATATATATATATATATATATATATACACTAGTCCTCATACATTACTCCCCCTTTGACATTAATGACAAAGGTGTCAAAATTGTAAGTCTCTAGATACTTACTCCATGTATACATCTGGATAGGCTATCTGTAGATTCTTCATCTCTTGCTTCCAGAATGCCTTTAGTGCATCAATTGTTTGTAGATGGGCGCATAGGGCATATGTATTTTTTCCATATTTCTCAAATCCATGCTGGGTCCTTGATCATAGGTAGCAATGGTTGAATAAATCTACTTAATGTTCTCATCCAAAACTGCTAAGGAGGGCACAAGTGCATTTCTCAACTGAGTCTGCATGATCCTTATCTTACTGATCTCCATTTTAGATTTTTCTATCTTTTCTATCTGACCTTGATAGATATTTTTGTAGATGTTTATGTCTTGGGATGATGTTTCAACTGAGTGTCTTATTTTATTAACCAAGATATCTGCCTCTTCTATCTTTTTGATATGTTCATAGGTGATTTTTCCTCTTTCCATGAAATTTTCTATAAACTTTCTGCCTTTTGATGCCAACTCTTTCAACATAGACTGACCAATCTTTAATGAATTTAAATCTAAGGAAAAATTCTTTACTAGTTCATTCAATCTTTCCATTTTATACTAATCTTCTGCAATTCTAGTAGCTGAGTCTACTAAGCTTGTAAAATGTCCTTTGAAGCTTGTAAGGATGTTGTCTATATCATCAACTAATTGAATTTTAGCTACTTTCTTGTCTACAGGCACTTGGTCATTCAGAATGTTCACCAATTCCAAAAAGAGAGGGTTTCTCATAACTTGTTTCTCTTTGGATTTTTCCATGGCTAGGATACTAATCTTGATCAGGTCTTCTTCTTCCTATGCATCCAGACTTGTTGATTCAGGAGTTAAGCTTGACAACAATGAAGTAGATGGTTGAATGGATGGTGTGAATATAGTATTATAACTAGTATCCATGCATTCAATTTTTACTGGGATCTCCATGACTGGTGTCTCATTATTTTGAATATCTTCCTCTTTATTCAAGTTTGTTGAGTCTTTAGAGGGAACTTCATCTTGTTGTAAAGATGTATCATCAGTGCACACCTCCTTTGTCTCCTCAGTGCTTACAAATGCTTTTTCAACTCTGTCCATATCATTGTCAGAGGCGGTCATGGATATTTTGATATCATCAATCACTATAGTATCTCCTAAATCTTTTACTATATCAGAGGCTATTGAAACTGAGGGTGCTAAAACCTATGGACCTATCTTAGGTGCATTCTAAATCACTAGTTCTGTAACCTTTTTGGGAAGAATTGGAGTTACCTTTGTTGTAGGCATTGTTGAAGGATACATATTTCTATCCAAAAATACCTACTCAAAAGATTTCTGAGTCTCTTCACCAACTAGATCATACTCCTTATTCATGATATGGAGAACTCTTGTTTTGGTTCTAAGGTGCGGCTTTACTAAATCCAACAGAATGGATTTCTCATCATGTAAACATACCAGAATAAGACTATCCAATGTTTCTTCTCTTATCCTCATATCCTCTTCAATTGCTTGCCTCTTTAATACATCAAGTATGTTCCATACCTTGTCTAGTATAACTATTTTGAGTTCCAATACTATCCTTTTGAACTTAATCATGTGAGAGATGATCATAGAATGAATTTCTGACTTGTCTATCTCTTGATATTTGTCATATACACTCTTGACAGATTCTAGTCTTCCTTCATTAACAATTCTGTTCTTTAGAAAAGTTAAACTAGGTCTAAATCCTACCTCAGGAGGGGCTTGTGTGTTATTTACCTTGCTCCTTGTAGTTCTTGAGGATGGATGACTTGTAGGAACTTTCTTCTTCCTTCTATTCAGTGTGCTAGGTACAAAAGGTGGAGAATATTCTAGATCAATGGTGGTTGATGGTGCAATTTTGTCTACATTTGATTTCTTCTTTTCTTCTTAGGCATATCATCAGAATTTTCTATTTTTACTTCAATGGGAGTTTTCTCAAGTTCTTTGGCTATCTTAGCTTCCCTAGCTCTATTTAGGTCTTCTTGTGTAACACCATGAACTTTTAAGATATTTGAGGTAATCCTTGATGCCTTCCTTTTGTTGTCAGCACTGTATAAGAAAGAATCAACTTGATTTGTCTTTTCTCTAAGTACCCCATCTAGGTTCATTTGGATCCTTGGGTGCAAATAGGAGGACTTGTGCATAACCTTCCAAAACATGTTCTTCAACTTCATAACCGAGAGGGTGAATCCATTTTGTTCTAGGCTCAACTGCCTTCATGCAACAACTCTCAGTTTCCACCATGAAGCATATGGTGTCTTTTTATTTATGAACTATTTTCTCAGGTATCCTGAACCTCTTCTGCATCTTGATTCTGAATTTTTTGATATCCATGTCCATAGTATCTTTTACACTACTCTCTAATGTAGCTTTTAGTGGTATCTGAGACATAGTAGGTTTAATCCTATCCAGGTAAAGATTTGCGACTTTACCAACAATGTGGAAGTACAGGTAGATTATCAAAGAGCCAAACCTGAATATCTTTCTCTTGTCATGTTTAATAGCCTTGATATTCTCAATCAGTTGTGTGCACAATAGTTCACAGAGATTGTACTGAGTGTTATCTTTCACTATCCTTATTACTGCTAGAACTATTGTTGTGGACACACTATTTAGTTTTCTTGCCTGTTGAAACTTGTATCCAAGTATTATAGTGAGTAGTTTGATGTCATTCTCCTTAATAGGATCGATATTCATGTCACGCCTATCACTTCTAGATAAGCAAACTTGTTTAACCTACTTCTTAACATCCTTGCCAGTAGGAAGAACTGGTCTAGTCTTAGGAAGTCCAGTCATTTAATGGATTAGGTTTGCAATGATGCAGACATGAACCTCACCAATCCTATATAGGTCATCATGTATCATGCTCAGTAATATCTTCACCCATTCTGGCTCATAGAACTCATGTGCATTGGAATACTCAAAGATAGGGTTATCAGTGAGATGCGTGTATTCATCCTTGAATGAGTAGTCTGGTTTCATCATTGAACCCATAAGAGTAGCTATGTTGTTGTCTCCAAATGTTTCCTTCTTGTAGTAGATGTATGCGCAAATGCATTCCACGTGCATGACTCCTAGTAGAGTCTTAGAGAATGCTCCTTCAACATAATCTAATATAGACTTGAATGGAAGCTTCTTAAAGACAAATATCTTCCTTTCAGCAATGTCAAATACAACTGGGGTTGCCATACTTGTAGCTTTATTAAGTAGGGTTTAACAGTAAATAAAAATGATGCGACTGCTAGGGCTCCATTTCAACTTGCAATCTGTTTACCAACTAATAAAATTGATACCTTTGATTTCTTTTGATTCTTAGTGCTTCTGTGCTTTACAAATTTTTGATCTCAGATGTGAATGTCAATGAGAATAATCAATCAATCTATCAATTTATATAAAAAAAAATTGCATTTAATTTTGTAAGTGTTTTTACTGTGACTTTCAAACTTTATTCAGAATGAAGTATGGACAATGCGTGGATGTATACTACAATCTTTTGTTATCACTTATATGAATCCAAAGGTGCATACTTGGAGGTGAGTATACCAGCCAGGTAGGGGTTCAAAGCTAGAATAGCTCCCCCTAAGACCATGAGGGTCAACTATCCAGAAGTAGAAGGTGCATCCACTAAGCATGCATCTACTACCTTGTTCTCTTCATTATCCTTTTTTACTTCAACCCATATTTTATCTGATTTAGTTTTAGCTTCCACAAACTTAACTTCTCTTGATTATTCAAATAGAGACCTTTTAAGATTCTCTTGTCCTTGTGTTCTTGACCTACAAAACCTTGAGATGTGTCTAGCTTTTCCACATGAGTGAAAAATGATAGGAGGTCTAATGTTGTTATTCATCATGCTGCACTGCTTGGCTGTGTGTCCATTGTAATTACATATCTGACATGTAATGTTCTGCAAGTTTCTTTGAGGCTGGTTTCTTTGATTGCATTGAGTCTGATTCCATTGGTTTAGTTGTGACTGATTTCTTTGACTTGTCCTGCAATGAATAGCCCTATGACCAAACTTATTACAGGAGTAATAGTAACCATTGAAAGGTCTTACTTCCTTACAATCTCTTACCAAGTGACCATGTTTGTTAGAGGCATAGCAAGTACAGTTGACTACCTTGTGCTCTACTTTAGTCTCTTCATGATTCTCAGTTTTCTTTTCTTCTGTAGATTTTGTTTGAGCTTTCTTTCTTTCTTGTAATGAATTGATCTCAATTTGAGATATACTATATCCCATACCAATGGTGTCACCTTTTAGCTTTTGTGCATAAATTTTTGATTGAATTAAATCAGAACTTGTGTGAATTTTATCAATCTTGTCTTTTGCTCCTGATAATTCAGATTCAATCTTATTCTTGATGTTTTCCAATTCCAAGATTTTCATATTGGCTTGCATGAGTTCTTCATCTAACTGTTTATTTTCTTTGTTCTTCTCTTCAATCATTGGTAGGCTATCAGTTAACTGATCATTCAATTCTTCTATCTTATCCTTTAAAGATAAGTTTTCTTCATTTAGTTTCTTGACCATTTTCCCAAAATCATTTGTAGAACAATCTTTCAAGTCTTTTCTTAACTTTTTGATAAGCATTTGTGAGCCATCAAATTTTAGTTTAATTTCCTCATTTTATTTCTCAAATCTATCTAGATCTTCAAGGGCTTCTTCAAGATTATTTTTTAGATGTTTTTCTTCTATTGAATCCATGATCTCCTCAAGTAGTTAAACTTTCTTTCAGAGGACCAAATCTCTGATACAAATTGTTGGAAACACTGAGAGGGGGGGGTGAATCAGTGTTTAATTAATTATTCTATTTCAACAAATTTAAACATAAATAAATTATATATCACTTGAAGCTTAACAAAAGATCACATAACACATAATATGATTATGGGGAAACCTTGATTAGAGGAAAACCCTAGTGGGAATTAGTACCCACAAATATTGCACTAGTATAATGAACCTGTTAAAGTTTCTTTGCCTTGTTAGGAGCAGTCTTTACAATGCAAGTACAATGACCTGGTTAAAGGCCTAACCCTATTAGGAGTATTTTACAAACAACCTTGTTAGGGGTGAGGACTCACTGTCCAAGAGCTCACTGCTCAATGAGAAAGAAGGCTACAACCTCCTGAGAATAGATATGCACTATATCCAAAAATGAACTGATGTATATGACACAAATGTCTGATTAGTTACAGTTATGCGCTTATGCTCTTATCTTTTTTAAGGGCTCTATCTCATGCTAACATATTTACACTACTCTACTTTTCATATTTCTTTGACACTTCAAATATATCTTTTCATTGCATATATATTTTTATGCCTGAATAGATGTGACTATAAACAAGACCTTAGTTGGCCCAAAAACAACATACACAACGCTTCCAAAAAAATTGGCTTAAGTGTGTTTACAGTAATTTTTAATACATGGTTACAAACTTACTACAATAGGTGCTTATCCTTTACATAATGAAAGATTACATGCTAATCAAAAACCTAAAGTCGGCTTCATACTCTGTATTCTAAACTGCTAGTGTACTTGTTCTTTCTATAACTTATCCGTACTGACATTCTATACTATGTGTGTATAGGGTAAGCATAAAAACATATCATAGACCTTATGTTTGAAGGAGCTTAGTTTGAATCGGCCTTACACACATGCACTAGTGCTCTAATCATCTGTGTATCTCTTTTCTATATTGTCTTCTATACTTAGTCAATTTTCACTATTAAGTTTGTTGTCAAAACTTCATATGACTTTGTTTCCATAATGACAACACAAAATAAGTCATATACTCCCTAGGAGTCAACTTGCCAACATATTGTAATTTACTAATCATGGATCGGTAAATATTATTATCCACCTCTTGTGTTTCATCCTCTTTAGATAATTTAAATCTAGTAACCATAAGTGCTCCAATAGGATTGGAATCTTCCATACCAAAATTTTTGAGAATCTCTTTGATATAATTTTCTTGTGTAATATAGATCCCTCCAGTAACTTTTTGTATCTATAGACCTAGAAAGAACATAATCTCTCCAATAATTGACATTTTGAACTCTTTTCTCATTTCATCAGTAAATCCTTTACATACAATATCATTGCCTCCAAAAAATATATCATTAATGAAAATTTCAGCAATCAAAACTTTATTATCACTGTCAAATTTCAAGTAAACATTAATGCTATCACTTTCTCTTTGAAATATTATTTTGATTAGATAAGAGTACAATCTCTCATGCCATGCTCAAGGTTCTTGTTTCAACCCATATAAATCTTTATGTAACTTACATACCTTGTTCTTGTTTGTGTTATCAATAAATCCTTCAGGTTGTTCAATGTATACTTCTTCTTCAAGTATCCCATTAGGAAATGTAGACTTAATATCCATTTGATATACCTTGAATCATTTGTAAGGCATAAGCTAGAAGTATTATAACTCCTTCAAATCTAGCAATAGGTGAAAAATTCTTTCCATATTCAATAGCTTCTTCTTACGCATAACCTTTGCAAACCAATTTATCTTTATTTCTGATAAATTCTCCATGCTCATTCACTTTGTTTCTAAAAATCCATTTAGTCCCTATAACATTTTTTTCTTTGGGCCTGGGTACTAATTTCCATGTCTTCTTCTTCTCAATTTGATCATAATCTTCTTTCATCCAATCTTCACTATCTAGTGTTTCCTTGACTTTATTTGGTTCAGTTGTAGATATCAAACATGTAGTGTCTCTTACCTTGCTTCTGTTCATCACTCCATCATGCTTATTTCCAATAGTCTTGCTTGAGGAATGGTACCTTCTCACACATTTAGCCAAAATAGGCTCGGTAGCTCTTGATTCTTCAATATCAACATTCGGTTGTGGAACTCCTTGTTCATTTTCCTCCCAGATAGGTAATATTTGTAAGGTATCAAGAACATCAGGTTGAAAATAAACAAACTTCTCATAATATTTTGGTTCCTTCTTGGTATCTTCATCATTCCTTTCTGCAAATTCATCAATTCTTACATTTTCACTTTCCACCATTTTGTTAGTAACTTTGTTCAAACATTTGTAATATTTACTCCTTGTATAATATCCTAAGAATATCCCTTCTCCTTTTGAATCAAACTTTCCTTCTCTAGAATCTTTAGAATATAGCATTTCCTCCCAAAAATTTTAAAGTAATTGACATTAGGTTTGTGTTCATACCATATTTCATAAGGTGTCTTGTTGGTACCTTTCTTCATTTGTACTTGGTTCAATGTATAAACAACAATACTCACAGATTCTCTCCAAAATTTTTGTGAAACTCATTTTTTGATCATCAGTGTCCTAGCATAGTAAAAAATAGATCTATTTCTTCTCTCAACAATCTCATTGTGTTGTGGTGTCCTTGGTGCTGAAAACTGTCTCTTAATTACATTCTCATTACAAAAAAATGTAAACTCATCAGAAGTTAACTCACCTCCTTTGTCAAATCTCAGACATTTCAACTGTCTTCTAGTTTCTTTTTCAACTCAAGCCTTATACTGCTTAAACATTTGAAATGCATCATATTTTCCTTTTAAAAACATTACAGACATCATTCTAGAATAATCATCCACAAATAAAATTAAATATTTGTCCCCATAATAATTTTGAGTTCTCATGGGTCTACATTTAAACCAATATGCACTAAATCCTAAATTCCTTGTGTAATATAAGTCTTGCTTGAAAAACTAGATTTAGTCATTTTACCCATATCACATTCTTTGCACATAGCATTCTCAGGTTTTTCTAATCTCGGTAGTCCTCTTACTCTATTCTTCTTACTCACTTTGATTAAGTTTCCAAAATAAACATGACAAAGCCTTTTGTGTCATAACCAAACATGCAACTCTTGATAGAAGTATCAAGATAAAATAAATTACCTTTAGATTTTTCTCCAATAGAAATCAGACTATCCTTCTCATCAAATACTTTCACCTTTCCATATTAAAATTCCATTCAGTGACCTGTATTGTTTAGTTGTGCAACACTCAATAGATTATACTTTAATCCTTCAACCCAATAAACATCATCACATCTTGTGTTATTCAATAGAATTATAGAACATTTTCATTTCATAGGATATGGAGCATCATTACCAAATCTAACAAATCCTCCATCATGCTTTTCCAAGGAAATAAACTTAAGTGTGTCACTATTCATGTGATGTGAACAACCACTATCTATAATCCATGTTTTATTCTAACTTACTTGTGATATTAGGGCTCTTGGTTCTTCTTCATCAGAATAATCTTTAATAGAAACATAAACAACTTATTTTCCACCATTACTATCAAAATAATCATCATCACTTAATCCTTCATTAGAAATACAAAAAGATTTCTTACCTTTGTTTTTGTAGTCTCTGTATCTCCTGAATCTATTTTCTCTTTTGTCCTTATCTCTATTGTCTTTCTCAAGACAATTAGATGGAAAGTGACCAAAATTATTAAAATTAAAACATTTCAAGGGTAAATTACCTATTGTATTTGCCTTTGCCTCTTTGTAGCCTTCTAGCCAACAAAGCTTCAAATTCTCTTTCATTCTCATCACATTCAGTAAATAACTCTTCAAGACCTTCAGTACAACTATACAATTTCTTACTAGCACTACTCAAATATCCATCTTTGGTTGCATCTTCCCTAGCTTTTCCAATCTTTAAAGTAGACTTAAATGCAAATTTAATCTTAGATGTAGAAGGAAAACTATTTTCAAAATCATTTAACTCAAATGTAGTAAACTTACCAATAGTAGCGTCCAGTGAAATATTCATCTAGGGTATAAATATTAGCTCTTGTATAGAAGATATACGAATAGCATAAATCAGTAGCTGGGTTCTCATCATATTTCTTGTAACATCATCCTATGTTATGATCCCACCAGATCCTCTGAGAGAATTAATAGTCTCCTTAAGTCTTGTGTTGTGCTGTATTATGTCCTCTCCTTCTTTCATCCTCATAGAGTCAATTTTCCTCTCAAACTTTCTTCTTTAGCCTTCTATAACATTTTGATCTCCACCATAGGTCAAAATAAGACTATCCCACATCTATTTTGAATTAGTTCAACCATCAAGTTCATCATATTCCTGATCGATAAGTGTAGATGCAATCTAAATCATAACTTGTGTGTATTCTTGTTTTTGTTTTTCCTCACTGATTTTCAAAGGTGCAGTAGTTGGTGCTACATATTCATTATCAAGAAAGTGAAGTCCATATTCTACTACACTAGGCACATGCAACCTCATCCTACTTTTCCATGTAGACTAATGATCCCTATTGAGCTTTGGTGCTTCCGTCTTATACATCTTTAGATCTTAACTCAAAGTCCTTTTAAACTTATCACTTCAGAGTAACATATATCTGATACCAATTGTTGGTCCACTGAGAGGGGGGTGAATCAAAGAAATCAAAACTTAACCACTTAAAACTAAACTCTTTGAATCACTTGGTAACACTGCACATAGTAAACAACCAATTCACCAAATAACTTATTAACTTAAACAACAATACATCTCATATATGTAAACTAATCATTCAAACTTAGAAATGTCAGATTAACTCATATAACTCCATACTTAACTCAGTTGTCACCATATTTAACTATGTTGACACTAGATTTAACGAGGAAACCCAATTTGGAAAAAACCTCTGTGGGAATCGTAACCCACAATAAACATTGTACCCTTCTAAAGTACACCTGGTTAAGAACTTATCTTGTTAAAGATTACAAACACATTTTCTAAATATGACCTTGTTAGTGGATTTACCTCAAATCTATTAAGATATTCACACTGTTAAAAGTGGTCTAGTTAGAGGTATGTAAATACTCTTTTTGAATGTCACCTAAATATAGGTTTTTCAAATAAGATTGTTAAATCTACTCAGTTAAGATATTTCTCTATTACAAATATTAATAGGCAATAGTAAACTTTGATATGTAAATATAGAAACTACCTTTGATTGTGTCAGATCCTTTATGCTCAATTGAATACTGGCATCAAATACTCTATTGATCTCTTTCTTAGACTGTAGATTCTTCAATCTTTGTTTCTCTATTTTGCTCGATAAATGGTGTTCTTCAAATTCTTCTTCTTCTCTATTCAATTTTCTAGCCTCTGTAATCTCTATTAATTTTTCATTCTTTATATAGACATACTTTTGCCTCTTAATCTCCTTAATTTTATTTCCCATCGTTTGCACTCATTCATTTGATCATCTTCTTCATAATTCTCAACTCGGTAAACCATTTCATTTTTACCTCAGAACTTGTACTTTTCTTGGAACTCTCACAATTCACTTAAACCTATTCATCTCTTCCTTAGATTTTCTAACAAGTGCATCACAAAAGAAATCCTTTTGTAGAAGGTGGACTTAATAGTTCTTTGATAAATTTATTAATAGAGTGCACACCTAACGGTGTTGCTAAAGCTTCAAACAAAGTAGATCCTAACAGTTCTCCACTCTAATACTCCTAACAGGGTAGATCATTAGAAGTGATCAATTGTAAGCCTTTACCGGCTCCCTTCTTATCTAGAGATAGTAAAGTTTTGTGGGTAGACATCCCCACCATAGTTTTTACTTCCTAACAGGAGTTTTATGCAATATCATATCATGTGTTATGTGTTATTTTTTTTAATGAATGTTTATACATGTAAAGAACTTATATTATGATTACACATACATAAGTAAAGATGAAAAAATAGATATGCATATACAAATCTGATGACACAAAGGTTAATGGGTCAACCACATAAAAAAATTTAGAGGTACCGATTTACCAGCCCTCCCCTCTCAGTACATCATTCCAATAATTCCAACCCCAAGATATATCACATTTACTAAATCTTGTGTAGTATTGTTATCTTCATCAAAACTAATATCAATATTTCTTTAAAAAGGGAGAATAGTATCTTTTGAAGTGTCCAAAGACACAAGTCCACCTGCCACAAATAAATATGGTTGCATTAGTGTACTATAGAATATTTTCTAATTATCATTATCATCCTTAGAGGGTTCAGCTTGTGCTTTAGAAGATTCTCCAATACGGATATCCTTAGGCTTGTCAGTTACATATTTTGTAGCTTTACCTTTCTCATGCTCACTTTCCATCAACATTGTTTCTATAGCTTTGTTGGTTTCATTTGCAACATCCTCATACTTTTTTCCCATTATCTTTATCATTGTTTTCTTGATTCTCAATAGGGGCTTAATAGATTTCATTATCCTATTGTTCTCATCATGCAAAATAATAGGTATCATGTCTTCTATGTATTTCTCTCATATCTTTTCATCTTCTTTAAGTGCTATATGTTTCCTTACTTCCAATCTATCATATAAGTCTTTGGGAATACTACCTTCTAGCTCAAGAAAATTCTTCTTAAATAATTGCATATGATTTATAACCATATCTTCAATCAGAACTTTGTCTTTTTCATCATATATATCAAAGTATCTAGGTAGGGGATTGATATTTCCTTGTTTAATGATTATTTTTCTCAACACCTTTAAGTCAGGTTTCCAAAGCTGCATTTCTAGAGGTTTTCCAACTATTATCATAGTTTCCTTTTCCTCTTTCTTCTCTTCAATCTTCTTCTTCTTCTTCTTCTTCTTCTTCTTCTTCTTCTTCTTAGGAGTTGATTCTTATTTAGGCTTAGAGGACTTTTTTTTCATCACAGGAGTCTCTACCGCTTCCTTAACCAAAATTGTCCTCTATAATGATCTTATTGGTGGAGTAGGACTTGTTTCAGGTACAAGTTCCAAAGCCAGAGGTGAGTCTAACACCTCAATAGTCTCAAAAATAGATAGAGGTGTAGTATCTAAGATCGCTAGACTAGAGGACTTCTCTGTAACCTTCTTTCTCCACTTAGGCATCCCAGTCTTTCTCATTCCTTATTTATTAGTTATGTTTCCAATAAGTTTTTCTATCAACCTTTTTCTATCACCCCTAGTTAGTTATTCCCTAACCTTAGAGGACTTTTCCTCATAGATACACCATCTCTCCTCACTTGGATCAATATCAATAGATAACACATGATCAGATTATAGTGTAATAACTTAAAAAATAACTTTATATCCCATAGGTGGGCACAACCTCATTCTAGGTTCAACAAATTCAAATCATACACAGTTGGTCTCAACCATAAAACAAACTATATCCTTTTATTTTTCAACTATTTTATCGGGAATTTTTTTCCTCTCCTTCATTTCTCTTTGAAATATCTTAAACATACCACAGATCTCTCCATCTACTCATTTACTATTTTTTGCTTCTATAACTTTTGCTTACTTGAATAACAGTAGGTTCATTGTCTTTCCATTCCCTAGGATGCATACCGGGGAACTTATGCATTATGTGACTGAAAATGTGTAAGATGACTAATCCAAACCTGAATGCTTTTGAATCATCTCTCTTTACCTGAATTACATTCTCCACTAGTTATAGTTTGAGGACTTCACATAGATTATACTGAACATTTTCTTTCACCATCTTATATGCCACCATTATAACTCTAGGAGAAATAGAGTATTGTCTGATGCTATAATGCAATTTGTATCCCAAAACCATTGAAACTAAACTTACATCCTATTGAAATTTGTCTATGGTCATCATTTCTTTCTTATCCCACTTTGAGTGTGTTAGGATTTCAACTTGCTTCTTCATGTTCTTCTCTGTAGTAAGAACAATGCCAAAATTGTGCAATCCTGTAACTTCATGAATAAGTTCACTTATGATCTTGATAGGTTTCTCTCCAATCCAAATATAACTGGTCCTAAATTCTTCTCAACATAATTTTGATCCATTCTTCTTCGTCAAACTCGTAGAATTCCATCATTTGTATGATGTTTAGATTTTTTGAATGTGCGAGCTCAGTTTTCCATGTATTATCTTCATTCAACATTGTTAGTAATAACTTAGAGGGGGGGGGGGGGGGGGNGAATCAATGGCCTCAAAATTTTATCCTTTAAAAATTTAACCACCAATCAAATAAACCTCAGGTTATTAAGTCCCTACAAGATGCATGCCATGAAATACTTATAATTATTTAATTATCTGTTTGTTTTCCTTTTCTATCCTTGTTCTCCTTGATTACCGATAAGTATTATAACTATTTACCAAAACTCAGTAAATAAGCAGAGTATACCGATCAACCTAGTGTTACCTGTCTGTCGGTTTTCCTTGTCCGTCCTTGTTGTTCTTGTGTCAATTTCTCTCCTTTGACTATTCTCTCTTTTGTGATGTCTTTTTCTCTTTTCAGCAACTCTCCCTTTGTGTAATCTTTTATACAAATTTCTCTCCAATATGATATAATCTCTCCCTATTGGAGTAATTTGATAATGGATAATCTCTCTTTCTTTTCTAAGAAGAATGTGATAATATGGATAATCTCTCTCCCTTAGACAATAATGCCAAACAAATATGTCACAGATATCTGACATTCATGTCAAACAATCTTTTCTCTCCATCCATAATATATTCCTTGAATTTCCCTTATCCATCAACAATACAACAATATGCTTGGGTGCTTGGTTCTGATATATACCTATTTGTATATAGATGCAGCTTTGAAGTTCATCTCTTTGCTTGCATCAACATGAATGATATTTTGATAATATGTAGGCTGATGCAGCCTTCAGTCATATTATTGACTGGTAAAAAAGGGTTTGACCCCTACTCTCTTTCTCAAGTACTCAAATGTATCCTTGGGCAGTGGCTTGGTGAAGATATCAACTAATTGTTCTTTTGATTGAAAATACTCAAGTATCAAATATTTTTCTTGAACTTATTGTCTCAAATAATGATACTTGATTGCAATGTGTTTAGTCTTGGCATGCATGACTAGATTCTTGGCAATGTTGATTGCACTGGTGTTATCATAGTAAATAATCGCTGGATCTAAGATCTTCATATGCATACCTTCCAGCAACTATTTGATCCATGCAATATTTGAGCAATTTGCAGTAGCAAAAACATACTCTGCTTATGTAGTAGACTGAGAGATGCATCCTTGCTTCTTGCTAATCCATGTGACAAATATGTCACCCATAAAGAATGCTCCTCCAGTTGTGCTCTTTTGGTCATCAAGATTTCTAGCCCAATCAACATTGGTAAACACCTTAAGTTCAAATTTTCCTTCTCTTCTATACCATAAGCCAAATTCCTCAGTGTTCTTCAGATATCTTAGAATTCTTTTCACAACAGTCATATGTGATTCCCTGGGGTTAGAAGAAAATCTAGCAACAATTCCTACTACATGTGCAATATCTGGTCTAGTGTGTACAACATACATGAGTTTTCCAATCACTGATCTGTACAAATTCTAATTTAGCTCTATTATCTTGTCCTCCTTTGTTAACTTACATCCAGTAGCCATCATTGTTCCAACTAGTTTGGAATCTTCCATCTTGAATATTTTCAGGACCTCTTTGATGTATTTGGACTGTGTAATGAAAATACCTTCACTTTGTTGAATGATTTGTAGACCAAGAAAGAACTTGATCTCTCCAAACATAGACATCTCAAACTCTTTTCTCATCTCATTAGAAAATGATTTTCATAGCATATCATTGCCTCCAAATATGATGTCATCAACAAATATTTTAGAAATCAAAGTGTTAGCATCATTATCTTCCTTCAAATAAAGATTATTGTTTTCACTAGTCCTTACAAATCCGATACTTATTAGATAGGAATGAATTCATTCATACCAGGCTCTAGGAGCTTGTTTCAATCCATACAAGGCTTTGTGAAGTCTACATACCATGTTTCTCTTGTCTGGATCGACAAACCCTTATGGTTTCTTAATGTATACCTCTTCTTCAAGTATTCCATTTAGGAATGTTGACTTGACATCCATTTGATATAATTTGAATCCTTTGAATGCAACATAAGCAAGTAGTATTCTTACTCCTTCTATCCTAGCAATGGGTGCAAAGGTCTCTCCATATTCTATACCTTCCTCTTGTGCATACCCCTTGCATACTAGTCTTGCTTTGTTTCTTGTGACTTCTCCATTCTCGTTCAGCTTATTCCTGAATATTCATTTTGTACCAATGACATTATTTTCATCTATTCTTGACACAAGTGACCATGTATTGTTCTTCTCAATGTGCTCAATCTCATCATTCATAGCACTTATCCATTCCTCATTATCTAGTGCAGCATTGACATATTTTGGCTCAAACTCACAAATTAAACAATTTGAGGTTAAAGACTTACTTCTTGTTCTTGTATCAGCTTTCTTATCTCCTATGATCTGAATCTCTAGATGGTTCCTTCTTACATATCTTGCAAGTATAGGTACAACTCTTTGTGTATCAGCTTGATCATCATTTTGATCTTCATTTTGTTCTTCATCACCTTGCACATTATTTTTATTATTATCCTGACCGTCGGTAACAGTAGTCTGACCGTCAGTTGTAATACTCTATTTTTCTAGAATTAAGCATTGTTGCTCGGGTAGAGTGTTGGGTTCTTCATAGTATACAAACTTGTTGTATTCCTCTGGTTCTTTTGTGCTTTCTAGCTCATTATTTTTTGCAAATTCATCTATCTTTACATTTTCACTTGCAACAATTTTGTTAGAAGCCTTGATAAGACACTTATAAGCTTTTCTCTTGGTAGAATACCCCAGAAAAATACCTTCATCACTCTTGGCATCAAGATTTCCATTTCTATCATCCTTTAAGACATAACATTGACCATCAAAGATTTTGAAGTAACTTACATTGAGTGTTTTACCATACCATAGCTCATAAGCTGTCTTCTTTGTGTCTTTCTCCAATTGTACTTTGTTTAGTGTGTAGACAGCAGTACTGACAGCTTCCCTCCAGAAGATTTGGGTGATGCCTTTCTCTATCATCAGTTTTATAGCACAATCAACTATTGATCTGTTCCTTCTCTCAGCAATCCCATTTTTCTATGGTGTTCTTGGTGCAGAAACCTATCTTTTTATACCATGCTCATTACAGAAATTAGTGAATTCATCTGATATAAATTCTCCTCCTCTATCTGACCTCAATCATTTCAAATACTTACCACTTTTTTTTTCTACCATAGCCTTATACCATTTAAACATCTTGAATGCTTCAGATTTATCTTTAAGAAACATAACTATCATCATTCTAGAGTAATCATCAACAAAGAGAATAAAATATCTATCTTTATAATAACTCTTTGTCCTCATTGGTCCACATAAATCAGTATGGACTAATTCTAGAATGTCATTGGATGTATGGGTTTTACTTTTGAAACTAGATTTAGTCATTTTACCTTTTTGAACATTCTTGCACATGATGTTGTCTGTCTTTGTCATCATCGGTAGGCCTCTTACATTTCTCCTTCTGCTTATTTTCATCATGTTGTCAAAATTCACATGACACAATCTTTTGTGCCACAACCATATGTCTCCGTTTCTATCACTATCTCTTCTAGATGTGTGTCTATGACTTGATTTGCTTATTCTCATAGAAGACTTAAATGAAGACTCTAAGTTTGGTAATACACTATTATCAAAGTCATTCATCTCAAATGAAATCAGTCTACCAATGAAACTATCAAGAGTAACTGTATTGTTTGCTACTGCTCTCATTTCTTGAATGGAAAAAACTCTAATAGCATATACAGGAAACAAGGTTCTTAAGATTTTACTTACCACTGTCTCCTCTTCAAGTGTACCTCCAACTCCTCGTATATAAGCATTGAATACTTCTTTTATTCTTGTGTTGTACTGTGTGATGTTTTCTCCTTCTTTCATTCTGATATCATCAAATTTTCCTCTAAGGCTTTATACCTTGGCTCTCAGAACATTTGTATCACCTCCATGTACAAGCTTTAGTTTGTCCCACATCTTATTTGCAGTTTTGTAATCCTTGACATCTTCAAATTCAGCATCAGAGAGTGAGGAAGAAAGCTCAATAACCATGCAATTGTGTTCATAATTCTCTCTCAATCGATCTACTATCAATACTCCTATAGGAAACACATATTCAGTATCTAGAAATTGAGTAACATCATTACCAATACCTGATAAGTGGATTCTTATCCTACTTTTTCATAAAGCAAAGTTGTCTTTGTTCAACTTGAGCACATCTCGTCTCTTCATCTTGTGATCTTGACTTAGGTCTTGAAACCTTCATTTCTAATCACACAAGCTCTGATACCAATTGTTAGTAATAAATGAGAGAGGGGGTGAATCACTGGCCTCAAAATTTTATCCTTCAAAAATTTAACCACCAATAAAATAAACCTCAGATTATTAAGTCCCTACAAGATGCATGCCATGAAATAATTATAATGATTTAATTGTCTGTTGGTTTTCCTTGTCTATCCTTATTCTCCTTGATTACCGATAAGCAATATAACTATTTATCGAAACTCAATAAATAAGCAGAGTATACCGATCAACCCAATGTTAACTATGTTAGATACAAAACAATAAAGAAATGAATCATACACACATAACACATGAATTTTTAACGTGGAAACCCTATTAAGGGGAAAACCACTGGGACCGGTAGCCCAAATTTTCACTCTTCTGAAGTGAGACCTATTAAGAGCCAAACCTATTAAAGGTTACAAACACACTATTAATTGTGATCTTGTTAGAGGATTTTATACATAGAGGTTGTCACTTAGTATCAGGCATTTATTGCTACCATCCTTGAATCAGCCTCCTTCTTAGACTGTCAACAGGTATCAGGAAAATCCAATGCTACTTTCATGAATCAACCTTTTTAGCACTCCTTGGGATGTACCTCAATATATAGAATAATGTTAAGTCCTACTCTATTAAGAGACTTGATGTTTCAATGGTGAAACTAAAACACTATGACCTATTTCTAATGCAACTTTGAATTGCATATTTTTAGATCTATTTAAGTACATTGCCTCTCTGATCAATGTATCAATTCAATTCTTTGTGCTCCACACTTTCTTCTTTATGATGATGTGCTTCACTATTTGTCATTGTCTACAAAATTATTTAGCTCTCCTTCAGCTTGATTGATCAGGACTGTATGAAGTTATTCTTCATTAGTTTCTCTTCATCATCCTGTTTCTATTCACTCCCCTTAATCCCCTTTTCATGTGACACAAAAATGAATTAAGCTTGTCTCTTATATAGACATGATATTCACTATTTCTTTATTCTTGATTCTTGGCGTGAAAAACAATCCATCCAATTTGATTTAAAGCATAACTACTGATTTAACTTGTAGTTATCTTCTTGCCAACTATAAAAATCTTCTTTAAATCAATCACTTAACTCTGGTCGAATAAAACAAAGAAAACAACCAATTAAGTCTATCTTTATCTCTTTCCAGCTAGATATTTTTTCATTTTCTGAACTCTCTATTCCGTCGGTCAAATTTTTAGTTAGTCATCGATGACAACTAAAAGTTCTATCAGCGTGACTCCAATTAGCTTCGGGATCTCTATCCGTCAGGCATCATTGGATTTTTACTCGTCAGGGAACTTTGTTTTCAACTTGTCAGGCATCCTATGGTTTTTCTTCATTGGGCAACACTATCTTCTGCTCATCGGTTATCACTGTGACTTTTCTTCTTTGTCTTTACCGATGGTGTGCACTCTATCGGTGTTGTCTGTCACTTAGTGAATACTTGACTTTTATGCATTGTTGAAAGCATAACCTTTGTTCCATTAATTCTCTGAAGTCTTTGGAATTATGTACATGACCATACATATGATATCAAGTTGACATCAATGACAATACAAACCATTAACTGATTTAATACCTTGCATTATCTTTAACTTAACCTTATCAAACATTCAATCAGTTACATGTCATCAAACATATCTTTCATCTCTTGAAGAATCTCAACATCTCTAATTGTCTCATACTTGCAGTGGATGTATGCCCTAATGTCTTTGACATGTAAAACACCATGCATAGTCTAAGAGAATTCACCCTCAGGATCATCCTCCATAAATTTTTACAGATGTTTCTTGAATTTATACCTTGGCCTATTAGTTACATCAAAAATATCTAGAGTATCCATGCTATACAAAGCTCGTAGATATAATCAAACACCTTTCACACAGAATTAGGGTAAGCAAAACTTGTGATCATTGGAATGCCCTAGATCCTTCACTTGTTGCCCTGCTATACACAAATGATGATCAAAATGACTAAGATATTTCACTAGTAACTTGCAGTATTCAAACCTAACACATTTCCCAATGTAACGCTATAATTATTCTATGCTCTAGTCTGCTATCAATTTCCAGGCGATCATCCAATGAGACATGTGTAACCATACAATCATAGATATAGACTCCAAATACATTACTATATTTGTCCATAATCTCACAACAACTCATTCTGCATACAAGTGGTTGGATATTTTATTGTTATGTTTCTCCAAAGCTCCCTCTAAGGCAATGTTAAGCCATTTATGCTGATGTGGTGAAGATATAGTAGCATCCATTAACTCTCCCTAAATTCCAAGTGAAGATCCACTAGCATCCAATGACTCTCCCTAAATGTTAGTCTCACTCTATTCTTTTGTTTTCCATACCTTACCATTTTCCTTTTTTCCTTCCTTTGTAAACCTTTGATTGAACTCATCCATATACTCATCCAAGCTCTTACCAATATCACCAATTTTCCTCTCTATCACTATAGGTAGATTCTTGTTTCTCACTGGTCCATTATATCTACAAAAATTCACTATATATCCTTGAGTATTGAATTTATAACATGTAGGAGGTGGCATATTCTGATTAACCTCCAATCTGCAATTTCTAGCAATGTGCCCAAAGTTGGTGCACTTATAACATGTGATCTTAGCTTCTCTTTCCTCACTGGTGTAATCTTGATTCTTCGATGATTGATCAAGTTTTCTACATTCTTCCTTCTTGTTTCCATATTCATAGAAATTAAAACAATAACCAAAAAAGGATTAATAAGGAGTCTTGCCTTTGTAATCCCTCTTCATGTGACCAATTATTTTTCATCCAAAGCATCTTCCTCTTAAAGGTCTAGTTTGCACATTAGGTTCCTCTTTCTAATTTGATTCCTCATTTGGTATACCTTTATATTTTCTTTCATGAGATTTAGAACATTCAGCTTCATCGAAGCCAACTCCTATCTTATCACCTTTATGTTTTTGTCTCTCTATCTGTTCATCAAATTTTTCACTTCTCGAATGAATTTTCTCAATATGATTCTTTGCCTCAACAAGTACTCCTTTAATGATGCAATTGTACTTTTCTAACTCTTGGTACTTGATTCTAACATCATTGATTTCAAGCTAGATTTTTCCCATCTATACATTTTCACTCTTTAAGGTCTCTTCAAGTCTAATATTTTCAACTTTATCTTGTTGAATTTCTTTAGCCATCTGTAAATTAGTAACTTTGAATTCATGTTTTAATGCCTCTTTTGCCTACTTAAGCTATTCAATCAGATCTAAAGAATCATTTTCAGGTTCCTTCTATATCTTTTCCATAAGTTCTTGTCTTTTTTTCCTTGAGAGCTCAAGCTTCTTTTTAATCTTATTGATGTATTCTTAAGATCTTATTTTGAACTTTAATTCCATATTATCAACATTAGCCTTATCTAGGTCCTCAAGTACTGCCTCAAGATTTTCTTCTAGACTTCTTGAATACATAAAGGTCTCCTTCAAGTTGTTCAAATTTTTCTCCAAGGGCTAGAAGCTCTAATACCAATTTTTAGGATCAGGCAACACTAATAGGGGGTGAATCAATGTTGTAGCACTTTTAATTAACTTTAATCACTTCAAACTTAACCACGCAATAAATAAAATGAAGAGAACATAAGTATAAAGTAAATAACTCATAACACCACTATGTGTTCATGAGGAAACCCTATTAAGGGAAAACCCCAATGGGGATGGTACCCACAAATTATGTACTAAGAGTATGATGTTCCTTTTAGGAGACCTAGCCCTTAGAGAAGCTGAATATTACATTTAGTACTAATCCTTGTTAAAGGATGCAAACCCTATTAGGGGTAATAGAAGGATCTCACTACTCTTACAATAAAAAGTTGTCTCTTTAAAATTACAAAAGATAAACTATACAAGAATTTTTATGCTTAAGTAGTTCAATTTATATCTCACAATATTCTCTGCATTATTCTAACATCATTATTTATTCACATCTAGCTTATCCATCCTCGTATCTCAAAGAAATTTCTACTTATATAACCAATCTAGTAATATATTTATTTGGCTCACAAGTGCATCAACAAACGTATCCAACACATAATTCAAGAGAAAATAGAAAATAGGCAATTACATATCCATCAAGATTGGATAGGACCCAACCTAAATCCAAAATAGCAATGCTGGAATCCACATGTTACTCCTCAATCACCGGGACCTTTCATCTTCCCTATTTTATTGTTATATTATCTTCCCATACCAATAACATGTTTTAACTCTCTTCATACAATTCCAAAATACAAGAGACCATAAAAGAATCCATACAACACTTCATACTACCTTCATCTAAGCATACAAGACTTAACTCACCATATACTATGTTTGCTAGGAAAAACTGTGTAACTGTATCTAGGAAACTACTTGTGGAATTAGGTATTTTTCAAGACTTGATACTCAAAACTAAACTGTAATCCAAGTAACCATACCAGAAAATAGTGTTTCCTTAAATGAAAACATATATGCTATACATCCTTGGCCACTTTCCAACACTTCCCAATACTCAAAATATTATATTTCAAACCTTCAACAGACATAACATCATCATCGTTATTCTTACCATCAAGTGTAATAAAACCTCTACCTCTGATCATACACGGAGTGTCATAACCAAATATGACAACACCACCATCATACTTTTCCAGCTTCTCAATTTTTTTTCTCTCATCATGTATTGTGAACAACCATTGTCATAACCCTTTCACCCTCTTTATCCACATACAAAATCAAGGCTCTTTACTTATTCAAGAAACTAGGATTCTCATCTTTGATAGCAATAAAAACAATCTCATCTCCACTCTTTTTGGATTCATCATTAGTTACACTTTCATCAACAACATAATAACACTTCTTCTGATATTTATACTTGAATGCATTAGGCTTGTACTTAGGTTCTTTATCTGGACATCTTGAAGCAATATGACCAATCTTATTTCATGAAAAAATATTTCAAAGGTAACTTTCCTTGATACTTTCCAGATCCCTTCGGTAGTCTCTTTGCAATTAAGGATTCAATCTCATCAAACTTCCTTTCTTATTCTTCAATTTCTTCCCATTCCTTATTGTATCTAGAAACATACTTAGATTAAATTTCTCTAGGGTAATATCTTTTTATTATTCTTATAAATAGTAGCTTTAAATGTAGATTCAACTTTAAGAAGACTATCCCCAAATTCTCCTATTTCAAAATATCTTACCAATCAAACTATCTCTTGTCACCGGTACAACAGTTATGTTTTATTCAATAGAAGTAACTTTGTGATTGTAAGAAGGAGGCAAGGATCTTAGGATATTAGAAACAATTTCATTCTCATCCAAGGTTCCACCAATGCATTTGATCATACAAACAAGTTCTGTGATATTATTCACATAAGAAGTAATGTTCTCATCTTCGCTCATCTTCAATGCTTCATATTTTCCTTTCAGACTTTGCAAATATTCTTGTTTCACAAATACATCTCCTTCATGTAATGCCTCTAATTTTATCCATAATTGATGTAGATTCTCCAATCCCATAATATTTGTATATTCTTCTTTGTGATATCCCAATGTTCATCACTGATACATCTCAAGTGTGTAATCATTCGGTCCTTCCATATAGCATAATTAGTACCATCGAATATCAAACTTTCCTTCTTAAATCTAGCCATTCTAGATCTCCTCAAGCAGTCAAGCTTCCAAAAGAGGATACTATCTCTGATACCAATTGTTAGAGTTAAGGAAACACACACAACTAAGGAGGGGGGGTGAATCAGTTGTGTCACAAAAATCCAAACCTTTAACAAGAATATAAACTTAATCTCATATCCGAATGATAAACATGAATGCAAGAACATAACACAATAATCAACTCATAACACAAAGATTTTTTACATGGAAACCTAGTTAAGGGAAAAAGCATGATGAGGATCAAACCACAAGGTGAATGTACTATGTTAGAATCATTATACCCTATTATGAGTATTACAAAGGGGAATGCACATGCATTAAACCACACTCCCTAGAGATCACTACTCAAATACAATAAGGGCTTCAAACCAAAGGAATGCTCACTACCGTACATCAATCTCTGATTACAAATCATAGGGGACAACAATCCATAGCTCATGATCTAACAAGCAACATATTTGATATGCCAAAATAGTTATAATGAAGTACAATAAATCTTTGCCTCAATTGTATATTCCACTTATAGATCTTCTATCAGACCACTTGCATATCTCTCACATTTATTTCATACATTTGCAATCAAAAATGATTACATCTTTATATACATTACATCAACTTTATCTCAACTAGGTAAGCCATGTACCTAATTACAAAATATTAATTCATTATAACTCAATCCATAATGTGATGCATTGAATGTTGGCTAAGACATAGAAATGATCAATTGCAATATCCTCAAACATGCTACTGATCCATAAATCACACAATGATCCTTCACAGCATGCTACACCACCATGTCGGCTAAGAACAACAAAAAACCTCATAAAAAATCATCAATTCTGATCACATAATCTAGTGCAATCTAGAAACATGAATAGGACATGATCTAAAATCATTAGCAAGCAAGACAAAATGCAACGACATCAATAGGAACAAATTTTACTCAGAATTCATACTCATCTCTATATTATTCATTAGGAACACTAAACAACCACTGTTATAAAATAAAAATAGTTTTCCAACATCCAAATCACCTACCACTCAAGATGAGGATACACATGCATGTCATTAACTCACCACCAGGTTAGAAACCAAGAATATTGCATAACCAATCCATACCAATCCAAACACAAAAATAATGTCTCTTCCTGGACAACCAAAATGCCAGTATCTAATAAATTCTTCATAGCTCACTCAAATCATTATGAGGACCTCTATAAGTTGACATAGTTCAACTACAGACACCAATGAAACCATTTGTACCTTCTTAGCATCTGATATTGAATATAATAGTCGTACCAAAGAAATATTCTCATTGAACATCTCAAGAATACATAGGATCATTTCATCAAGAGTATAAATATGTTGACATCAATGAGAAAAAATTAATGTCAACACATATATGCACAATACTAGACAATCTACCAACAATGTTCCCTTTTTCCTTGATATAAAATGGGTCAAAGGAATGCCTTTTTTCATTGGTGCTTCCATAAAATTGGAAAGGGGGATATTGTTAGCATTTGCATTATCATTGATGTCAAGCATTGTGACATTCATGTCAACCTATTGAAGATGGAAATATATGTCTAATGAAGAAGAATAGTATTAAGATTCTGACGCTGAGAATCATTGGTTAATGAAGAACATTTGGAGACCTTTGATGGAGAAGACTAATTTTGATATTGATTGATGAAGAATATTTGAAGGCCATTGATGAAAAAGATTTAAAGGCTGTTATATGTAGATAAGTGTATCTAACAACTGATTTGATGGGAATGGAAATAAGTGTATTCCATTGGGTGTTTAGATGATGACTTGTTAAATTCTTATGATGATTTCAATAAAATATAAGGTTTATCTAGAAGATGAAAGGTTGATAAGATGGTTTATGCATAAAAATATATTTGAACACCTTGTGGTAAAATGCTCTACATTCTTTGGCATAACATGATGGATTCATTCAAATATAGTAATAATAACTTTGCATTGTGAATATTATGTAACTATTATTCTTATAGGTCTCCAGTTGTCCTTTTGAAGAAGTTCTGATGAGTTTCTTTCTAATAGTGAGGGTAGCTATCAAAAATGAGTTGAACATTCTTGGAGAATGCTCCACATTATAATTTATGTTGTTTGGTTTGGTGAAAATTATTGTATGGTTTGTGCAATGCTTCAGTTCCTATATCTTTTGGTGATGTGCTCCATAGGTGAAGATTTGTTATCACAAGTATGATATAGTTATTTGTGTTGTCTTCCAACTGACTTACCTATTATTTGTAACTAAGTTTGAATATTATTGGATTAGACATAGGATAAGGAAAGAAATAAGAGGTAGAGGATTATTTTTCTTTGGCATGCTATGCTCTGCATGGCACTATGTGCTTCAAAGAATGTTTTGGAAGTCAAATGGTAAAGCATGTTAATGCTTTTCTACCTGTTACCATTGGGATTTTCTTTGGAAAATGATAATATGTGTATTATTTGATCATATTATTTGGGTAAATTATTTTGAGACATTGTTGGGTCCTCTTTATCTCGTAGGATCGACTAAATTTAATATTTTGCTTATGATGGTAAACTATGTACTAATATTACTTATTTTTCTCAATGCCGACCTTGATGATGTTTTTGATGGACAACTACTATATATGCATGGTTAAATGTATGAATGAAGTATGAATGAAGTATGAGATTATGTAAGGTTATTTTGAAATATGTGTGGATGAAATGGGAGATTTAGTAATGTATAAAAGGAAGTGCATAATTGAAAATTGTTGTATCTAATAGATGGGTTCAAGAGGTCTATTAGGAGATCCTATATTTTCCACATTTTCTTTATGTTTGTTGCAAGATAGTATGCTCTGTATGTAGCATTGTGAAGATCTATATTTGTTGTGAAATCTCTCTTTGGAATATTGATTTTCTTGGCACTGTGTCTAAAATGGTAGGTATAGTGATTTTCTTGGTTCATTTCCGAAGACTTTGTAATCATTTGTTTCATATAGTGAGTAATATTATCATCATGGTTTTTCCCATATTAGTTTTTCCATGTAAATCTAGTGTTCACGTGTATGTGAATTTATCATTATGTGTTTATCTAATAAGTTGGATCAATAATCAATAACTAAGAACTATGATATAACTATTTAATTTTTTTATGTTGATCCCTCCCCCCCCTAACATTTTGAGGTGTTCAACATTAAAAAAATGATTTCAAAATTACTCACAATATTTTAAGTTAGGAGTGCATGTTTTCTACGTATTTTTTTCTTTTTATTCTATAATTATATTTTAATTTAGTATTTATTATGTCATAAATTTTGCCTAATTTATTATCAAGTTGATATCCTTGCATATAAAGTTCTTGGATGTACCTTAGATAAAAGGCACAAACCCTGATTTGAATAAAAATTACCTCATTCAAATCCGAAGACATTTTAAACAAAAATAATAAAAAGTTAGAAGAGGTACATACTTGGAGGATGTATTGGCTTGAGATATTTGTTTGAGTAGGTGGAAAGGTGTTAGTGTGGTAGCAAAGTGGTGTCCTATTTTTTCTTTGTTAGCTACATGTGAGGAAAATGAAAATGCAACTTTAAAAAAATAGTTTGAGGAAATAGGATGATCTTATCAAGGAAAGGACCACTTGTTTCCTAAATAATGAGTACACATTAGTTAAAGTATGGGTACTCATTACATAGAAAATGGTTACTTTTTATCCATAATTTTTAAATAATGGGTACTTGTTGCCCAAGGGATTGAGCTCAATTGGTTACAACTTTGAGTTTTCATTGTGGAGACCAGAGTTATAATCCCCATAGGAACATCTTGGGTGACTCTTAGTCTTCTTATTTTTCTTATGGTTTATAGTGTGTTTTCTCATAAGGACCTGATATTTGTAAGCAATCTCTAATATAAAAAATAACAGGTACTTGTTTCATATCAAACCCAAACCAAAATGGGTACCCATTTTTAATTTAGCCTTGGAATCCCAAGGTTTTGTAGGCACCCATTTTTGTTAGCTTTTTTGAAAATTTGTTTAAGCCATAAATTTTTTTAGGAAGTAGAATTAACTTCTTGTAGGATCCCCATTGGTCCCAAAGTAGTAAGCCAATTTAGAATTAAAATAATAACTAATTCACCTGTGGATATAACATACATCGGATAATCAAGATGAGCATCTCTCATGGATAATTTAAAGATGTGGAATTTTTAGAACAATTAATATTACAACCATTGACAACCACAACTTAAAAACTAGGAGCTAGATATATAAAATAATATACATGGGTATTCAATTTTTTTTAATGAAAGTATGAGTACTATCCAAGTCGATCAACATTGTTTGATGCAGGAGCATCCTGGGTGTAAGAGCAATCTTGCATCACCCAAAAATATTTCTGTTTTTATATTCAATAAGGGCTATTTTGTGCAGAACTGCTATTTATGGAAAGTTACTATTTTTGGTA
>MU227859.1:1923436-1972295 GCA_018584345.1 Thuja plicata | reverse complement strand
ATCCTCTAACAAGGTGACAATTCAGTTGAATTTCTCTAAAGACCTCTCACAAGGCCACTCCTAGCAGGGTGATTAAATCCTTTAACAGGGTCACACCTAACAGTGTGTTTTGTAACCTTTAACAGGGCTCACTTCAGAAGAGTGAAAATCTGTAACTAGTTGCATTGGTGGTTTTCCCAAATTGGGTTTCCATGTTATATCTGGTGTCACTTGTGTTTATGCTATTTGATTTATGCATGTCAATAACTATGAATGTTTAATGAACAATAATAAGTTAATCTACCGAGTAACAACAGTATATATTAAAGACATCTAAGGGACTTGTGGATTTATTTTTGTGGTAACTGATTCACCCCTCCCCTCTTAGTTACTCCATCTATATTTCCAACAGTATGAATGGATGGTTATGCCACTTAGGCTTTCTAATTCACCATTTACATTCATGAGATTGATGAATATTGTTTTACAATCCTACATTGGCAAGTTTGTTGTATTTTATTTTGATGATATCCTGATTTATAGAAAAAACAAAGTAGAACACCTACAACACTTGAGGATCATCCTAAGTGTACTGAAGAAAGAGAAGCTTTGTGCAAATTTAAAGAAGTACAGATTCATGCAAAAAAGTTTGACTTTTCTGTTCTTTGTCATTTATGAAGATGGTGTTCAGATGGACCCTGAAAAGGTCAAGGCAAACCTAGAATGGCCTAGTCCATCCAACATAACACGGGTAAGGATTTTTCATGGATTAGAAACCTTCGATAGAAATTTTATTCAAAATTTTAGCAGTATTGTAGTGCCCATAATAGATTGTATGAAAGGAAAGAAATTCACATGGACAACAAATCCTAAAGAAAGTTTCAAGTTCTTGAAGAAAAAGGTAACTGAAGCTCGTATATTGGCACTTCCAAATTTTGATAAAGTATTTGAAGTAGATTGTGATGCTTCCCATGTTGGAATAGGTGTTGTTCTTAGCCAGGTAGGTAAACCAATAGCCTTTTTCAGTGAAAATTTAAATGATGTGAGGAAGAACTTTTCTACCTATGATTTAAAATTTTATGCGTTCAAGACTTAAGGCATTGGAGGTATTATCTAGTTCTACAAGAATTTGTATTGTTTAAAATATGTGAACACACAAAATAAATTGAATAGTAGGCATGCTAAATAGGTGTCTTTCTTGCAAGGGTATAATTTTGTTTTGAAGCATAAGTATGGAAAGTAGAATCAGGTTGCTGATGCCCTAAGTCAGCGTGTTACAGTAATAACTACAATGGAAATAAAGGTCATTGGTTTTGATTCTATTAAATTTTTGTATGAGGCTGATGATGATTTTTGGGAAATTATAGAGAAGATTAAAGAGCCAACAAGTAGTCTTTCAGATCACATGAGAGGAGAATACTTTCTGCAGGATGGTTACCTCTTTAGAGGAAAACAACTTTGTATACTAGCTAGTTCCATGAGGAAAATTATTATACGAGAATTTCATAGTGGTGGTTTGGCTGGTCACTTTGGGTAGGACAAGATAATATCCTTGGTTGAAGATAAATACTACTAGCCAAAACTGAAAAGGGACATTACTAAGTATATGGGAAGATGCAGAATATGTCAAGTGGCTAAGGGTCACTCCCAAAACACAGGCTTGTATACACCTCTACCTGTACCCATCAAGCCATGGATAGCTGTGAGTATGGAATTTGTATTGGGGCTTCCCCCCACCCAACGAGGTGTAGATTCTATTTTTGTAGTTATTGATAGATTCTCTAAAATGGCTCATTTTATTGCTTGTAAGAAAACTAGTGATGCCACAAGGATAGCCAACTTATTTTTCTCAGAAGTTGTTAGACTCAATGGCATTCCAAAGACTATCACATCTGACAGGGATACTAAATTTTTTAGTCATTTATGGAGGACCTTATGGAAGAAGATGGGAACATAGTTGTAGTTTAGTAGTGCCTATCATCCCCAAACTGATGGGTAAACTGAGGTGGTCAACAGAGTTTGGGAAACCTGTTACAGTGCATTGCTGGTGAAAATCCCAAGGAGTGGGATTTGGTGTTGCCTTAAGTAGTTCTCTTACAACAATTCTCTTAATAGATCAACTAGAAAATATATTTTTAAGATTGTATATGGTAATAATCCTCAGGGTGTTTTAGACCTTGTATGACTTCCTATGCAAGATAGAATTAGCGATGATGGGGAAGCATTTGCTTAACACCTTCAACAACTTCAACAAGATGTCAGGAGAAAATTACAAGATAGCAACGAGAGATATAAGTTTGTTGCAGATATCAATTGAAGGAGAAAAATATTTAATACAGGTGATTTGATGATGGTGTACTTGAGACGTGAGAGATTTCCTACTAGCACATATCATAAGCTGAAATACAAAAAGATAGGTCCTTGCCGAATTCTGAAGAAGATCAATGATAATGCTTATGAGGTGTTTTTACCAGATGATTTTAATATTTCTCCTGTGTTTAATGTTTTTGATTTGTATGCATTTCATGGAAATATAACTGATCCAAATAGTAGAGATGAGGTGGATTGGCATCACCACCTTCCAAGTAAAAAGAAGGAAAAGATTGCCCACAATCTGGATAAGCATTCTACAGTCACCCAGAATGGTCATTACAACATGTACTTGATTCAGTGGGAGGGATTACCAGTGATAGATAGCACCTAAATATCAGAGTGGGAAGTGATGAAGTTGGACCCCACAAAGTTGCACCAGTTCACATACAACCACTTACAGGAGCTAGATTCCTTTAATGAAGGGGAGAATGATGCAAAAACTTCTAGAGTTCATAACTTTTGACTCGAATCTAGGTTTTTTCTTAAATTTTACGGATGCATGCTTCAGGATGTGGCAAATGTTTTTTTAATCAATCTTAGATTGATCGGGGTCCATTTTGGCACATTTTTTAGGAGCTGAAAGTTTCATTTAGGGCTCCAAAATCAACTTTTAGGGTTTTTTTCCTAGTTTTTAGAAAGTCTATTTTGTAATAAATCTGAATTTCTGTTTCTAATCTCGGATATTAGCTGGAAATTCTTTCTAACTTAGTTGAGGGCATGTTTAGGCAAAATATCATCTTTTTAGGTGTTGTTTTGAAAATTACCAAAAATGGCAAAAAACAACTTTGGGAAAAAAACTGCCAAAAAGGGTAATTTTTAGATTTCCTTGATTTTTCTGGGTTTTTGGTTATTTAAGAATTTGCATAGAATTTTAGAAGGTTTAGTGATGAATGAAAGATATTCAAGGTTCAAAATCTGTGTTTATTTTTCTTGAAATTGAGTTTTATCATTAATAGAGAGTTGTGTGCTTCATCAACTTGAGATGAAGACAAAAATCCATGTCCCAAATGCACCACTAGGTTAGAAACCAAAAAGACCAAACCAAGAACCGGTACACTATCTCTTCTTAAACAACCAAAATACCAGACTCCGATCAAACATCCATAACTCACTTAAATCATAATGCTAACCTATGTAAATTGATGTAAGTCAGGTACATACATCTGTAAAACCATTTGTATGTTTGTAGCATCCAATCTTCAACACAATATCCATACCGAACCAATCATTTCACTAAACACCTCAGGAACAACACAGGAACACTATCTCAAATAGTATAAATATATTGACATCAATAACAAAACATCAATGTCAACACATATATGCATGATATTCCAAAATATCCCCCTTTGGAATTTGTGGAAACATGTGATGTGAAAAGCAATCAATGCACAAAGAAATCATATCAAGAATACCACCAACAATATCCATAATATTATCTTTTAGAGTCTCTCTAACAAACCTTCTCTCCCCAAGAATAATCTCACCTCACAAGATGAATCATATTGTTTTTCACATGACTATCTCACCCCCTTTGACATTAATGGAAAAGGAACATATATGTAAAACAACTATCTCTTCCAAAAACTCTCTCTCAAATGCATGAAAATTTGATAAATCACAAGACAAGCTACTCTCCTTGAGTAGTATCCATCAAAATATCAATCTAGATTGAAGATATCTTTGTAAGAACACCGGACTAATGCACATCAATTTATTTTACCTCTGAACAGGAGGGGGAATTACCCCAATCTTACATCGGAGATACCCAAAAGTATCCTTTGGCAAGGGATTCATGAAAATATCTATAATTTTCTCCTTAGTAGATACATATTCCACTCTGACTTCCTTCTCTTGGACCTTCTCTCTCAATAAATCATACTTAATAGATATATGGTTTGTATTTGAATGTAATATTGGATTCTTTGAAATATTAATTGCACTTGAATTGTCATAGTAGATAACAATTGTAAGAATAACTAAGAGGGGGGGGGGTGAATAAGTTAGAATTATTTTCCTCACAAATTATCCTACAGTCTGAAATTTCTCTAGATGTATATCAAAACAAATTAAACATCTAATTCAACTTGGTGAAAATGTATTCTATAATCATAATCTTTCATCAATAGCTTACACTGAGTATCATTAAATTAATACTGTGATTACCGATCTAGGTCAATAAAATAAAGTATAAAGTAAAATAAAAATCCACAACATTCATGCACATTGACACATAGATTTTTAATGTGGAAACCCTGCTAAGGGAAAAACCACTTGGGACCGGTAACCAAAAATATTTTCACTCTTCTGAAGTGAGCTCCCTAAAGAGCCAACCCTGTTAAAGGTTACAATGCACACTATTAAATGTGCCATGGTTAGAGGATTTAAAACTAACAATTCTCTCTTGACCATGCATTCACTATGGGGTCAACAAGAAAACACTCAACATTCTCTGAATGTCATAATAAGGACTTTCACTGTCCTACTCGGTTAATAGATTTATCTGTAACAATGGTTAAACTGATACATCAATGATCTGATTCAAATACAACTCTATTTTGTAGATATTCAGATCTATGCTAAGTACATAATACCTCTAATCAAGTTGTTCACTTCAGTTCATCTCATACTTCAAACTTGTTCTGCTCGGTAATCCTCTTTCCTCTGTTTACTTGGTGATGTCTGCAGAAAAATGCTCAGTTCTGTCTTTAAGAAGTTTGATTAGTCATGCATAAAATTTGCATGTGCACTTCATGTGTATGCATAATTCATAATGAATCTCTTGTCTCTTATATAGACATCATGGCTCATTTAATTTTCATCCTTCATTATTTTCCACTTAATCTCCATCATTAATTTTACCACTTGATCCATCATCAACATTTGTGTTAAAAACATGTTTCAATCTTTGTCATCTGATCTTCATTGAATTTTCATAACCATTTTATCAAATAACAAACTTTATCTTTTACCTTGAGATCATCAATTTCCAACTCAGCATCTAGGTCAGCATAGATTTGATTAAATTGCTCTGTCAATAGTTGTGTCGGCAATCCCTTGCTCGGTTATCACTGTGCTCAGTATACACTATGTTTTACTCAGGTATTACTGTCTCTCAGTGTATACAAAACTCTTCATTTTATGACCACATAAACATTGTTTTTTCTAGATCTTCAATTCACAAAAAAAAATTTCCACCATAATAATACTTAAATAAGTTGACATCAAGGACAATACATTAACTAATAATTTTTTTCATCACTTCTGCAACTCGGTTGAATATTAAAAATGACTTCAAACATTCAATCAGTTGTAGTTCATCAATCTCTCCCTTTGGCATTGATGGAAACACAATATGAAATATGCAATATAAAATTCCATACAACAAATACCAAATTTCTATTCTACAACTAAAATAATTTTGTAGCTCTCCCTTGCTTGAATATAAACTGTGTCAGTATAAAAACTCACCATGCAAACTCTCCCTACAGTTTTGACTTTTGAGCTCTTAAATCTCTTTGTAGATTAGATATGTCTCTCCCTTTCTCTTTTCTCCCTTTAGTGGATAGATATTTCATTGAAAGCTCTTGAATCTCTCTATAAATTAGACATGTCTCTCCCTTTCTCTTTTCTCCCTTTAGTGGATAGATATTTCATTGAAAGCTCTTGGATCTCTCTATAGATTATATATGTCTCTCCCTTTCTCTTTTCTCCCTTTAGTGGATAGATATTTCATTGAAATCTCTCTCCCTTTGAAAACAATGCCAAAAATAAATATGCAGCTCTTCAGTAGCCAAATAAAATATCTTTGATTTTCGGTGTAGTGGGTACCTTTCAGTGTATTGATATCTCTGTGTCAGTACAATTCAACTTTGCATCAACATGATTGATATTCTGATTTCATGTAGGTTGATGCAACCTCCTAATCAGCTTAGTTACCAATAGACAAGGGACGAACAGCTAGTCTACCTCTCAAGTACTCAAATGTATTCTTCGGTAAGGGTTTTGTGAATATGTCTGCAAGTTGTTCTTTTGATTGTACATATTCTAGTATCACTTGTTTGTCTTGTATTTGTTCCCTCAAGTAGTGTTATCTTATAGATATGTTCTTTGTCTTTGCATGCATCACAAGATTATTTGAAATATTTATAGCACCTATATTGTCACACTAAATCATCATTGGATCAGTGATCTCTTCATTCATTTCTTTCAAGAGTTGTTTTATCCATGCTATGTTTGAACAATTTGCAGTAGAAGCAACATGCTCTACTTCTGCAGTTGACTAATATATGCATCCTTGCTTCTTGGTTATCCAAGTAACTAGTCTTTCTCCAATAAATAATGCTCCACAAGTAGTGCTCTTTCTATCATCTATGTTCCTAGTCCAATCAACATCAGTATAAACTTTCAATTTGAACTTTCCTTCTCTTTTATACCATTGTCCATAATCCTCAGTATTCTTCAAATATCTAAAAATTATTTTCACAGTAGTCATATGTGATCTCTAGGATTAGCATAACATATTGCAACTATTCCAATTGTGTGTGCTATGTCAGGTCTTGTGTGTACAACATACATCAATTTAAAAATCATAGATCTATACAAAGTTTGATTTACCTCTGGTGTCTTGTCTTCTTTTATCAGTTTACGTCCTGTCACCATAGGTGTTCTGACTGGTTTTGATTCTTCCATTCTGAATGTATTTAGGACATGTAACTCATTGAATGTTTCAAGATGTTAAGTTGATCACCGAAATGCAGAAAGATAATCCAAGACATTAAATCAGTTAATGGATTGTATTTTCATTGATGCCAACTTGATATAATCTAATCGGTTATATTCAAAGTGTCAAATACTTTACAAAATCAGAGAGAAAAAGATTATGCTTTTAGTAATGCATAAAATACAAGAATTCACTAAGTGAAAACAAACATCAATGACTAGTGGAACCTGCCAGATAGAGATCACCTAAAGTTAAGTCACAGTGATGCCTGAGCAAAGAAACCGACGAGCATTACCGAAGAGAAAAATCACAAGCATTATAGATGGCTATAATTATAGTGTTAACCGATGAGCATAACTTTGCAGTGAAGCCTGAAGGACAGAAAACCCCGATGGAGAAGCCCGACGAGAACTGGAGTGTTGACTGAAGCTATCAAAGAGTTAAAACACCGAAGTTAACTGGAGTTTAGAAATGACAAAATATCTAGCTGGCAGAGCTAAATATAGACTTACCTAGTAGTTATCATTATTTTTATCGACAAAATAAAACCATAGACAAGTAAAGGATTTAAAGCTATTTTGTCTAGTTTGAAAGAATATTTCTACAAGATAAAACAAGAGTTTTCTTTAAATTAGAATTGGCTAAGATTGTGGACCATGCCAAGATCAATAAAATCAAGAACCTAGAAATTGTGATATCATGTCTATAAAGAGACAACTTAATTCATTATGAATTAAGGGGAGTGAATTAAAAAAAGGATGCTGAAGAGAAACTAATGAAGAATAACTTCATACAGTCCTGACCAATCAAGCTGGGGAAAGAGATAAATATTTTTGCGGACACTGAACAACAAAGCATAGCATCACCGAGCAGAAATAAAAGTGGATCAAAGGTATTGAAAAGATATATTGATCAAAAGGGTTTAATGAGCTTACAATAGATCTGAAAATCTGCAAGTATAAGTTGTATATGTGAACAGATCATACTATTTCAGTTTAACCATTAATCCAGAAAGTATCTTAACTGAGTAGGATTTAAAGATCCTTTCTATATTAAGATACATCCCAAGGAGTATCAAAAAGTTTGATCATCAAGATAACATGAGATTCCAGATACCATTTGACAAACTTGGTTTTGGTCATAGAAGGTAGCATAGAGATGCCCGATATCAGGAGACAAAATAATGTTTTAAATCCTCTAACAAGGTCACACCTAATAGTGTGTTTATAACCTTTAATAGGGTTGGCTCTTCACCGAGGTCACTTTAGAAGAGTGAAAATTTTGGGTTACCGGTCCAAAGTGGTTTTTCTCTTAACAGGGTTCCCATGTTAAAAATCCATGTTTCAATGTGTTTATGATTCATTACTTTAGTGTTTTTCATTACACATAGCTAATCTGGATTGATCGATATACTCTACGTAATTTACTATTTTTTGGTAAATTGAAAGATTGCTATTCGGTAAACATTGAGAATAAGGTTTAACAGAGCACTCTGAGCTGTAGCTATTTGATAAGTATATTTGAAGGCATTTATCTTATAGGACTAAAGATAACTAGAGGCTTAATATTGTGGTACTAAGTTTTTGGGTTGATTAATTGGAATATTTTTGAGGCCACTAATTTATCCTCCCCCTCTCAGTTATTACTAGAAATTGGTATGAGAGCTTGTGTTCTTAGAAAGGTAGTTTAACAGCTCAAGAAAAATATCACAATAGGAGAAAACAAGATGTTCCCAAGTTTAATAAAGACAACTTTGCATCATGGAAAAGAAGAATAAGACTCCACCTATCAGGTATTGGTAATGATGTTACTCAACACCTTGATACTGAATATGTGTTTCCTATAGGACCTCATAATCTTGAGAAATTAAGAGAAAAGCATGAGCATAATTGCATGATGATAGAACTTGCCTCATCACTCTTCGATGCTGAGTTTGAAGATGTCAAAACTGCACCTCTACAAAGAAAATGTGGGATAAGTTGAAGCTGGTACATGGGGGAGATGATAATTTACTAAGAGCCAAGGACGAAATCCTAAGAGGGAGGTTTCATGACCTAAGGATGAAAGAAGGAGAAAATATCACTCAGTATAGTTGTAGAATCAAAGAGGTAGTCAATGCTATCCGAGGAGTTGGAGGTGTACTTTAAGATGAGACAGTGGTAAGTAAAATATTAAGAACCTTACTACCTGTATATGCTATTAGAGTTTCTATTATTTAAGAAATGAGAGCAGTTGTAAACAATAGAGCTACCCTAGATATTCTGATCGGTAGAATGATTTTATTTGAGATGAATAACTTTGATAATAGTGTCTTACCATCTATAGAATCTACATTCAAATCTTCTTTGAAAATAATTAATTCAAGTCATAGAGGCACTATTAGGAATGATAGTGGTAGTGATAATGAGGATCAAGGACTTTATGAGATTGACGCACTAATGGAAAGAAGATTGCAGAGAGGAAAAGGTAGATACAAAGGTAAATTACCACTTGTATGTTTTAATTGTAAAGAGGTTGGACACTTTTTTGCAAGATGTCCAAAAAAAAGAAAAGATGACAGAAGTAATGAAAGAACATATGATAAAAGGTTTGATAGAGGTGATAACAGAGATTACTGAAGCAACCGACAGTATGAAAGAAGAGATACCTGAGACTACAAGGAAAAAGGAAAGAAAGCTTGTTACCTAGCTGAGAATATAGATGATGATACTGAAAATGAATCTAAAGAAGAAGAAAGGTATGTAGAAACTGCACTCATATCTAAGGTGAGTAAGAATGATGTTTGGATCATAGATAGTGGTTGCACTCACCACATGACCAGTGATAAGAAAAAGTTTGAAAATTTTGAATACTATAATGGTGGTTCAGTAAGAATGGGTAATGACACACCTTGTCTAGTTGAAGGTAAAGGAACCATAATGTTGAATAACCTTATCAAATGTGAAAATGCTTACTAGGTAAAAGGACCAAATTATAATTTGTTAAGTGTTTCACAGCTGAACAACACAGGTCACCGAGTAGCATTTGAAAAAAAGAAGGCAAAGATCTTCAATGAATCAGGATGGTTGATCAAAACTAGTTAGCAGACGAAAGGTAACCTTTTCTATCTTGATGACACTAACACCACTTCTTTAATGGCTAGAAATGAAGACATATGGTTGTGGTACAAAATATTGTGTCATGTGAATTTTGACAACATGATAAAGATAAGCAATAAAAGAAATGTCAGAGGCTTACCGAGCATGACAAAGCCTGAGCATATCATGTGTAAGAATTGTCAAAAAGGTAAGATGACAAAGTCTAGTTTCAAAAGTAAAACCCATACATCTAATACAATTTTAGAATTATTCCATACTGATCTATGTGGACCCATGAGGACAAAGAGTTACTATGGAGATAGGTATTTAATTCTCTTTTTTGATGATTATTCTAGAATGATAAAAGTTATGTTCTTAAAAGATAAATCAGAAGCATTCAAGATGTTTAAATGGTATAAGGCTATGGTAGAAAAACAAAGTGATAAGAAATTGAAATTCTTAAGGTTAGATAGAGGAGAGGAATTTATTTAAGATGAATTCACTAATTATTTCAATGAGCATGGAATTAAAAGATAGGTTTTTTCACCAAGAACACCACAAAAAAATGGAATTGTTGAAAGTAGAAACAGATCAATTGTTCACTATGCAAGAACATTGATGATTCAGAAAAGCATCACTCAAAATTTTCTAGAGGGAAGCTACCAGTACTACTGTCTACACATTAAATAGAGTATAATTGAAGGACACAAAGAAGACACCCTATGAGCTTTGGTATGGTTATACACCCAATGTAAGTTACATTAGAATATTTGGTAGTCAATATTATATTTTGAAGGATGATAGAAATGGAAAGCTTGACTCCAAAAGTGATGAAGGTATCTTTCTAGGGTATTCCACCAAAAGCAAGGCTTATAAATGTCTTAACAAGTCATCTAACAAGATCATTGAAAGTGCAAATGTGAAAATAGATAAATTTGCATAAAATAATGATAAGAAAAGTAGAAAAGAACTAGAGGACTACAATAGGTTTGTTTATACTGAACCTGAAACTCTACCCAAGAAAAAATTTATCACTCCCAAGAAACAAAATATTGCACCCGAGCATCAGGCTGCAATTACCGAAAATTAGGACAATACTCAAGATGATGTACCAAGTGATGGAGATCATAATGAAGGTCAAGAAGATGATCAAAATGATGGACAAAGGGATGAACTAAAAATTTCCAAGTATGTCAGAAGACATCATCCACAGAATCAAATCATAGGAGACAAGAAGGATGGAATGAGAACAAGAAGTAAGTCACTAAACACTAGATGTTTACTTTGTGATTTTGTGCCTAAATCTGTTAATACTACACTTGAGAATGAAGAATGGGTTAGTCCTATGAATGAATAAATAGAAAAGATTGAGAATAATAGTACATGGACACTAGTACCAAGACCTGATGACAAGAATGCCATCGGTACTAAATGGATATTCAGAAACAAGCTAAAGAGAATGGAGAAGTCACAAGAAACAAAGCAAGATTAGTATGCAAGAGGTATGCACAAGAAGAAGGTATTGGTTATGGTGAAACCTTTGCACCCATTGCTAGACTAGAAGGAGTTAGAATCTTACTTTCTTATGTTGCAATCAAAGGATGCAAGGTATACTAGATGGATGCCAAATCTGCATTCCTAAATGGAATACTGGAAGAAGAGGTATACATTGAACAACCAGAAGGGTTTTTTGATCCAGACAAGAGAAACATGGTATGTAGACTACATAAATCCTTATATGGATTGAAACAAGCACCTAAAGCCTGGTATGAAAGACTTCACTCCTATCTCATTAGCATTGATTTTGTAAGAACAAGTGAAAATAGCAATCTGTACTTAAAAGAAGATATCGATGGTAATATTCTGATTGCTAAAAATTTTCTTGATGATATCATTTTTGGGGGAAACAAAATCTTATGCAAATCCTTTGCTAATGAAATGAGTAAAGAATTTGAAATGTCTATGTTTGGAGAGATCAAATTCTTTCTTGGTCTATAGATTCTTCAACAAGATGTAGACATACATATATATCACTCAGTCCAAATACATCAAGGAAGTGCTGAAGATGTTCAAGATGGAAGATTCCAAACAAGTTGGAACACCTATGGCTACCAGATGTAAGCTGACAAAAGAAGAGAAATCAAATGAGGTAAACCAGACCTTGTATAGATCAATGATTGGAAAACTAATATATGTTGTTCATACTAGAACAGATATAGCACATGCCGTTGGAATAGTTGTAAGATTCTCTGTTAATCCCAAAGAATCACATATGACTGTTGTCAAGAGAATTTAGAGATATCTGAAGAACACTGAGGACTATGGATTATGGTATAAAAGAGAAGGAAAATTTGAGCTACAAGTCTATATAGATGCTGATTGCACTAGAAAAATTGATGACCGGAAGAGTACAACTGGAGGAGTATTATTCATAGGTGACAAACTTCTCACTTGGATCATCAAGAAGCCAGGATGCATCTCTCAATCTACTGCAAAAGAAGAGTATGTGGCTACTATTGTAAATTGCTCCAATATTGCATGGATCAAACAGTTGTTGGAAGGTATGAATATGAAGATTCTTGAACTAGTGATTATCTATTGTGATAATACCAATGCAATTAAAATTTATAATAATCCAGTCATGCATGCTAAGACTAAGCATATTGATATCAAGTATCATTGTCTGAGAGAACAAGTGCAAGCAAAAGAGGTGATACTAGAATATGTTCAATCAAAGTAACAATTAGCTGATATATTCATTAAGCCATTACCGAAGGATACATTTGAGTACTTGAGACAGAGACTAGGGGTACAACCCTTGTCTATCAGTCAATAAGCTGACTAGGAGGTTGCATTGGCCTACACACAATCAGAATATCATTCATTTTGATGCAAGCACTAAGATGAACAACAAAAGATACATATGTACACAGCAAGGTACAAATCTACATCGAACACCAGAGACATTGTATTGCTGATGGATAAGAAAATTCAAGGAATATATTATATAAAGGAATGAAAGATGATATAGAACAATGTTTGACATTATTGTCAAAGGGAGAGATTATCTCATTATCATAAGGGAGAGATATCAGGAATCATAAGGGAGAGATGATCTCATTTATCAGGAAAATATTATATCAGTATCCATGAAGAGAAGTTCCTAAGAATCAAAAGGAAGAGTTAATCAATATTCAAAGGGAGAGATTGATTACATATGAAATAACCATCTAAGGGAGAGAAGTAACAAAGGGAGATATTGCTTCCAAAGGAAAAAAGAGATTATCAAGAAGAGGATTAGTCAAGGCAAAGCACATATTAGAATAGAGACAGAAGATGCTACATCTATCCAGTGAAGGGATTGAAGATTGAAGAAGTCCACTCTACAAGAAACAAATCTAATCTATTTGAGCTTACCGAGAACCAAACATTTGTAATAGTTACAATAGGAAAGATTGATGAAATTGTTATATTTCATAATGTATTAGTAATAATATAGTGTGATAATGTAGTGTGTTTCCATCAATGCTAAAGGGAGAGATTGATGACATGTAACTGATTGAATGTTTGAAGATGTTAAGTTGATCCCCAAAATACAGAAAGATAGTGCAAGACATTAAATCAGTTATTGGATTGTATTGTCATTGATGTCAACTTCATATAATCTAATCAGTTATATTCAAAGTGTCAAAGACATGAGAGAATCAAAGAGAAAAAATATTATTCTTTTAGTAATGCATAAAAGACAAGCATTCACTAAGTGACTACAAACACCAATGGCTAGTGGAACCTGATGGATAGAGATCCCCTAAAGTTGAGTCATAGTGATGCCCGAGCAAAGAAATTGACAAGAATTACTGAAGAGAAAAATCACAAGCATTACCGATGGCCAGAATTAGAGTGTTAATAGATGAGAAAAAATTTGTAGTGAAGACCAAAGGATAGAAAACCCCGACAGAGAATCCCAAGGAGAACTGGAGTGCTGACTGAATCTATCAAAGAGTTAAAACACCAAAGTTATTTGGAGTTCAAAAATGACAAAATATCTAGCTGGAAGAGCTAAATATAGACTTAACTGGTAGTTATCATTGTTTTTATCCACAAGAAAAATCCAGAGATAAGTAAATGATTTAAAGTTTTTTTGTCCTGTTGGAAAGAAGATTTCTACGAGATAAAACAAGATTTTTTATTTAAATCAGGATTGGCTAAGATTGCAGATTACACCAAGATCAAGAAAATCAAGAACCTAGAAATGGTGATATCATGTTTATAAAGAGATATCTTAATTCATTATGAATTAAGGGGAGTGAATGAAAAAGGGGATACTGAAGAGAAACTGATGAAGAACAACTTCATATAGTCCTGATCAATCAAGCTAAGGAAAGAGCTAAATATTTTTGTGGATATTGAGCAACAGAGCATAACATCACTGAGCAGAAACAAAAGTGGAGCTAAGGTATTGAAAAGATATATTAGTCAAAATGGTTTAATGAGCTTACAAAAGATCTGAAAATCTACAAGTATAATTTGGATATGTGAATAGATCATATTGTTTCAGTTTAACCATTGATCCAAAAAGTCTCTTAACTGAGTAGGATTTAAAGATCCTTTCTATATAGAGTGATGTAACAACAAGCCTTGCAATACTACCCTATCCTCAACTAGGGTCTTCAATATGCCTCTTATCTAGTATAAGTAGGGTTCTTCACTAACCCTAACCTTCAAGGATCCCTCTCTCAATATCCCAATCAATTTCAGCTTGAGTACACCAACAAGAAGACCAAACTGCTTCAACACCTAGCCATAGTGCTCTTCTTGCCCTTCTTCATAAACTGATCCAAATGGATCTAGAACTCTTCCATATGGAGAGGTAGTCTCCTATATTGTTAATTGGATCCAATCCAATTTCCAAAAACTCCCTTTGCATTGAAACTCTAAACGAGTTCCAAGAACAAAGATAAATTCACCCAAAATAGGGCTACAAGCATTAGGCCTATTTAGGCTCTTTTCTTGCAATAACTTGTAAAATTCCTTAACAATTTTGAAAGATAGAATGGATATAGATACCCTTTATCAAGACACTAAATATTTTATAGGTCTTGTTTCCAAAAAGTTTCCATACAATGACTCCTATAATCATGCCTAGAAATTAGGGTTTTTAAGCATTAAGTTTGTTTGCACAAAAGAACTTGTTCTTGGAACACTAAACTCCTCACCCAAACTTATACTTTGAGTTGGGTCTCCTTGACACACCACACTATCTCTTAACAATCACTGATTGAAGTAATGAATGTTTTCAATCCCTTCCATTAGCTTTGCAACTGCCTGTGATCCCTAGCCATGAAACTCTAGCTCACCTAGGGAATCACATTAAAAAAAGCTCCCATTCTTTCCAGGGCCCCTCCTTCACTATAAAATATGTACATGGAGTCATCTCCCTAATCCAAAAGGCCCGTGCAAATTCTACAGTGGGAAGAGGACACCCTTTTGTAAGTGATATTTGTTCAAAGCGACACCTTCTTCATCTGAAGTTTAGTAGGGACACCCTTCTGTAAACAAGATTTTTTTAAATGAACCATCACATAGTCACCTACCTCAAACTGAATTTATTTCCTCTTTTCATCAACAATGGCCTTCAAATTTTGTTGACTGTCTTGTATTGTCTACTTGACCTATTCTTGGATCTCCTTCATGGTTTGAGTGAAGTCCTCAGCATGACCACTCCTATACTCCATGCCTCCAAGATCCCTAAGCTCACAAACACCTCTTGGTTGCATCCCATAAACTACCTCAAATGGGCTTCTCCCTATCATTCTGTTCTTACTGTCATTGTATGCATACTCTTCTTGGGTAATGACCACATACCAAGTCTAACCATACTCCTTGGTTAGGCACCTCAATAGGTTACCCAACACTCTATTGACCACCTTAGTTTGGTCATCAATCTGAGGGTGGTAAGATGAACCAAAAGAAAGATTGGTACCCAATCTAGTCCACAATGTCCTCTAGAAATGTCTCATGAATTTCACATACCTATGTGATACTATACTTAAGGGAAGACCATGGATCCTCACAATCCCCTTAAAGAACAAATCGGCTATGTGTCTAGCATAATTATTAGTCTTTCAGGGTATGAAATGACCCATCTTGCTAAATCTATCAACCACTACATAAATGTTGTCATATCCTTTCTTGGTTTTGGGTAGACCTACTATGAAGTCCATGCTCACACACTCCCATGGCCTATTAGGGACTGGTAAAGGCTGATATAAACCTACATTACTTATTCCTCCTTTGTCTTTCATGCATACAACACACTACTCCATGTATTTGGTAACATCTCTTACCAACTTTGACCAATGGTAGAACCTCTGCACAAGCTCCAAGGTTTTATTCATACCAAAGTGACCACATAAAAACCCATTGTGTTTCTCTTGTATGACATTCATTCTCATAGAGCCTCTTGGCACACATAACTGGTTACCCCTAAATAACAGTCCATTTTGCAAAGAAAACTCTAAGAACTTGCTATGGAAATGGTTCCAAAAATCAACACACACCTTGTATGCTTCCCCAAAGTCCTCATCTACCTTGTAGAGATCTTTGAAACTATCAATGCCAATGCTATTCAACTAGACTTCTTGGAATGTCAGTAACATCTTGCTTAGTGCATCTGCAACCTTCTTGAGCTTCCCTTTCTTGTGCTTTATTGTAAAGGTAAATTCTTGTAAATACTCCATCCATTTCAAATGCCTATTTCATAGTTTCTCCTGAGTATTAATGTAACTAAGGGCTTGGTTGTCAGTGAACACCACAAACTCTTTGGTAAATAGATAATGTCTCCATTTTCTAAGGGACTAAACTAAAGCATATAGTTCTAAGTCATAAGAAGAGTATTTCATCATAGCCTCATTTATTTTCTCACTAAAGAAGGCCATTGGCCTACCTTCTTGACTCAACACACCCCCTACTGCCATCCCACTTGCATCACATTCAAGAGTAAATAATTTATCAAAACTAGGCAATTGTAGGATAGGTTGAGTGGCTACTTGTTTCTTCAACAAATCAAAGACTTTTCATGCTTCTAAGGTCCACCTAAACTTGGATTTGACCCCACCCTTGATAGTATCAAATAAAGGAGAACAAATACCACTAAAGTTCCTGATAAATTTCCTATAAAATTGGGATAAGCCATGGAAAATTCTTACCTTAGTGGCTATGGTAGGTGGTGGCCAGTTTAGGATGACTGCAACTTTGTCTTGATCCATCTTCAAAGACCCTTTGGACACTACAAATCCCAAGTATACTAGTTCTTACTTGAAGAACTCACATTTTTTAAGATTGATAGCCAACTTCTCTTCATGCAATCTCTACAACACTACCTCTACATGCTTGATATGATCCTCCTTTGTCTTGCTAAATATAATTATATCATCAAGATATACAACTAAAAACTTATTTGTTAAGTCCTTGAGCACTTCATTCATGAGCCTCATGAATGTGCTTGGAGCATTTGTAAGGCCAATTGGCATCACAAGCCATTCATATAACCCATTCATGGTCTTGAATGCCATTTTATATTCATCCCCTTCTTTCACCCTCATTTGGTGATAACCACTCTTCAAATCCAACTTGGTAAAATATATTGCCCCTGTAAGGAAATCCATGAGGTCCTCAATCCTAGGTATGGAGAACCTATACCTTATTGTGATTTGGTTTATAGCCCTTGAATTTGTGCAAAGTCTCCATTTTCCTCCCTTCTTGGATGCCAACACAGCCAGGACCGCGCATGGGCTTATAGTCTTCTTGATCAATCCTTGATCCAAGAGTTCTTGTACCTACCTTGCCACTTCCAAATTTTGATCATGGGTTAGCTTATAAGCTTCCTTATTAGGCAAAGATGCACCAGGGACAAAGTCTATCTGATGAATTATTACCCTTCTAGGAGGTAAGGTAGTAGGATTTCCATCACTCACTATGTCTTTATACTTCTCAAGCAATACTTGTATCTCTAATGGTAATGGCTCCTTGACTAGTTTCTCTTCCTCTTTAGGTCTGATCACAATAGCATACCCTTCCTTCTCATCATCCTTGAGATCCCTCACAAACTCCTTTCCACTACACAACATAACATTAGGAGTCTTGGAATGTGGCTTTTCCTCTTTTAGCAAAGACTAAATCTTGAAAGCCCTGCCTCCTTTCTTGAATGTTATATAATTCTCCTTCCCATCATATACTACACCATTGTAAAATTGCCAAGGCCTTCCTAATAGAAAATGGCAAGCATCCATTGGTAGGATGTCACACAAGAGTTTATCCTTATACCCTGCTATGGATAATTCAACCCATGTCTTCTCATTCACCAATACACTTTGGCATTTGTTGAGCCATGTCACCTTATAGGGATTTACATGGGGTACTTTGGTCAACTTGAGTTTGTTGACTTCTTCCTCTTAGATGATATTATTAGTGGAACTAGAGTCCACTATCACCTTACAAACTTTTCCAAGGATCTTACATCTTATCCTAAACAAAGCCCTCCTATGCTTGGTTTCATCCTTACTTGGTTGTCTTATCAATACCCTTCTAAACATTAAGTTCTCACCCATGTCTAAATCTAGATGGTCAATCTCAGGAGCTTTGACACTCGAAGTGTCTTCATGGGCATATGCTATTCTTTTATCACTGTTTGATGCATTAGGCTTGTTAGGACATCTATATGTTGGGTGACCTAGTTGACCATAGTTGTAACACTTCATACTTGCAAAGTATGAGTTACTTCTACCTCTTCTTCCTCTGCTAGGTCCTTGACTACCTGTGCCTCTGTTATAGCCTCCTCTTGGAGTTCTTTCCCCACTATGCTCTGTTAATTTATTTTCACCTTGAATCCTTTTCTCATTTCCTCTAGCTTGATAGCCTCCTCTTTGACCCCTTTGGCCTTTTCCTCTACCTCTGTTCTTGAAGTTAGAGTCACCTTTCTTCTTGTTCTTTTCCTCCACTCTTAGGGATAATTGATGACACCTCTAAATTTTTGTTGGTGTCCACAAACTAATTTCTTCTTGGATGTTCCATTTCAAACCACCTAAGTACCTTTCTACCTTGATAGAATCTTCATCTTGTTCCTTGGATCTAAGAAACAACCTTTGTAATTCCTCTATATAAGAGGCCGCATCTAGGTCTTTTTGCTTCAAATTTTGTCTTATCCTATGGAGTTGAATCTCATAGTCTTCTATTATATAATTATCCTTTAGCTTGGTCACCATTGCATTCCAATTGGCTATGGGCTTCTTACCCAATATAACCCTCTCATCTTGAAGGTATTTCCACCATGTTAGGGCTGACCCCTTGATTCTTGATTTTTCTACCTTGATCTTTTGTGCTTCTGTTACTCCTTAACACTCAAAATAGTTCTCCATTCCTTCAATCCAATCCATCACTGCTTCAATATCCATCTTTCCACTAAAAAGTGGTCTACCTTCCAATTCATTTCCTCCTAGGGAATTTATGGCTTTTAGGAATGGCTCTTCATTTAAGACATGGTCTGGTTCAGGGACAAAGACTTCTTCAACCATGTTTTTACCCCTATCACTTCTTTCCACTTCCTTGTTTCTAGCTGCTACATTTGCAACTTCTTCTAACCTTATCCTCATTCATTCTAAGGCTTCTTCAAGGAGTATATTCTTCTCCTTTTTCTCACCCACCTATTTAGCTAGCTCTTCATTTTTCACCATGATTGAATCTCCTACAGATTCACCAGTAGCTGCAGACATACACTTATTTTCAAAGTCTTTAACTTGCTCTGATACCACTTTGATGTAACAACAATCCTTACACTCCTACCCTATCCTCAACTATGGTCTTCAATAGGCCTCTTCTCTAGCCTAAGTAGGGTTCTTCACTATCCCTAACCTTCAAGGATCCCTCTCTCAATATCCCAATCAATTTTAGCTTGAGTACACCAACAAGAAAACCAAACTGCTTCAACACCTATCCATAGTGCTCTTCTTACCCTTCTTTAAAAACTGATCCAAATGGATCTAGAACTCTTCCATATGGAGAGGTAGTCTCCTATATTGTTAATTTGATCCAATCCAATATCTACAAACTCCCTTTGCACTCAAACCCTAAATGAGTTCCAAGAACAAAGCCAAATTCACCCAAAATAGGGCTATAAGCATTAGGCCTAATTAGGCTCTTTTCCTATAATAACTTGTAAAAACCCTTAAAAATTTGGAAATATAGCAATGGAAATAGATTCCCTTTATCAAGACACTAAATATTATCTAGGTCTTGTTTCCCAAAAGTGTCCGTACAGTGACTCTTATAATCATGCCTAAAAATTAGGGTTTCTAAGCATTAAGTCTGTCTGCACAAAAGAACTTGTTCTTGGCACACTAAAATCCTCACCCACACTTCTCCTTTGAGTTGGGGATCCTCCACACACCACACCACCTCTCCAAAATTAGTGATTGAAGCAATGAATGCTTTCAATCCCTTCCATTAGCTCTGCAACTACCTGTGATCCCTAGCCATGCAACTCTGGCTCGCCTAGGGAATCACATTAAAAATAGCTCCCATGATTTTCTGGGTCCCCTCCTTCACTATAAAATATTTACATGGATTCATATCCCTAATCCCAAAGGCTCATGTGGATTCCACGGTGGGAAGAGGATCTATGACCCCATCTTCACCAGTTGCCTGGTTCAGACCAGTGACTAGACAAAAAAAAAATTAATTTACAAGACTAATTAGAAGCTTACAAAATGGAAATCCAAAACCAAAAAAAAACTTAAAAAAACCTACTCTAACACTTGCATGGATTAAAATACTCAATTCAATCCATTAAAACATGAATTTCTCAGAAAAACAATAACTGTGATTGTTCTTTCTATTACCCAGTCCATACACACGCTTAAAAAAACAATCCAACCCTTTCAAAAGGTCGAGGATAGCCTTAAGTAGTTGACCAAGACACAAAATAAATGGTTTTAGACAGTTATGAAACCAATTTCTCAAAGTTGCAATTATGCAACAAATGTTGTCAATGTTGTCAATGACAACATTGACAACTTTTACATCTTTTTGGATTTTCTATCCAAACTTAACCAAATGCCTATCTAAGGTGTTAGAACATTTAAATAGGACCTCAAGTCCCTTACTTGTCCAATTTGACATCATAATGCATAAAACACCCTATTTGACCTAATGTAGACAATCTTTCAAATAAGGTCACTAAGGACCTATTAAGGCATCCTAAACTCACACACTTCACACTAGGACTTGTTTAGTCCCCATATTGCACTAGTGTTTTGGCTAGGACCACTACAATCCAAAAACAAAATAGAATCCCTAGGTTTCTTTATAGCCCTACCTAGGTACTCCTACACCATTGAGATACATACTAAGGAGTATCAAAAAGTTTGATCATGAAGATAGCATGAGATGCCAAATACCATTTGACAAACCAAGGTTTGGTCATAGAAGGTAGCATAGAGATGCTTGATATCAAGTGACAAACTAATCTTTTAAATCCTCTAACAAGGTCACACCTAACAGTGTGTTTGTAACCTTTAACAGGGTTGGCTCTTCATCGAACTCACTTTAGAAGAGTGAAAATTTTGGGTTATCGGTCCCAAGTGGTTTTTCCCTTAACAAGGTTTCCATGTTAAAAAGCCATGTGTCAATGTTTTTATGAGTCATTACTTTAGTGTTTTTCATTACACATAGCTAATCTGGATTGATCGGTATACTCTAAGTAATTTACTATTTTTCAATAAATTGAAAGACTTCTATTTGGTAAACATTAAGAATGAGCTTTGACAGAGCACTTCGAGAAGTAGTTATTTGATAAGTGTATTTGAAGGCATTCATCTTATAGGACTGAAGATAACTAGAGGCTTAATATTGTGGTACTAATTTTTTGGGTTGATTAATTGGAATATTTTTGAGGCCACTGATTCACCCCCCTCTCAGCTATTACTAACACTTTAGTACTTCCTTGATGTATTTTTATTGTGTAATGTGGATACCTGCAGTCTATTGTAAAATTTGCAATCCTAGAAAAAATTGATCTCACCAAACATCGACATTTCAAATTCTTTCCTCATTTCATTAGCAAATGAAGTGCATAAGTTATCATTATGTCCAAATATAATATCATTAACAAATATTTCAGCAATAAGTGTCTTATCATCATTTCCTCCTTTTAAATACAAATTGTTGTTGTCACTTGTTCTAATAAATCCAATTCTTATAAGATAAGAATGCAATATTTCATACCATGCTCTCGGTGCTTGTTTCAATTCATATAAATCTTTTTGTAACTTACATACCATGTTTGTCTAATCAGGATCAACAAATCCTTCAGGTTGTTCAATGTATACCTCTTCTTCTAGTAGTCCATTAAAAAATGAAGACTTCACATCCATCTGATATACATTGAATCATTTATATACAGCGTATGCAAGTAGTATTCTTACTCCTTCAAGTCTAGCAATGGGTGCAAAATTTTCTCCATATTCAATTCCTTCTTCTTGTGCATACCCTTTGCAAACTAATCTTTCTTTATTTTTGGTTACATTCCCATTTTCATTTATCTTGTTTTTGAAAATCCATTCAGTGCCAATGAAACTTTTATCACTCAGTCTCGGTACTAATGTCCATGTCTTAGTTTTTTGTATCTTCTCAATTTCCTCATTCATGGCATTAATCCATTCTTCATTTTCTAATGCATCTCTAACATTCTTAGGCTCAAATTCACAAATTAAACAACTATCATCTCTAAACTTACTTCTTGTCATCATGTCTGCTCTTTTATCTCCAATAATATGATTCTTTGGATGATTTATTCTCACATATTTAGAAAGTACAAGTTCAATTCTATGTTCTTCATTATCTTCTTCTATATGTTCATTTTCTTCTGGTTCATGATCTTCAGTTTCAACATTTTCTTGATTCTCGGTCTGTGCTACCTGTTGCCCGGTGAAATTAACCTGTTGTCCAATGACATTACCCTATTACATGGTAAGTTAGGCATCTACTTCAGCACAGTATCAAGTTCTTTCCAGTAAACAAATCTACTATAATCTTTTGGTTCTTTCATGTTGTCCTCATCATTTTTCTCAGCAAATTCATCAACTTTCAGATTTGCACTCTCAATGATTTTGTTAGTTGGCTTGTTCAAACATTTGTAAGCTTTACTCATAATAGAATATCCACTAAATATTCCCTCATCACGTTTTGAATCAAATTTTCCATTTTGATAATCTTTCATGATATAAAAATGACTACCAGATATTCTAAAAAAGCTCACATTGGGTGTATAACCATACCATAGCTCATAAGGTGTATTTTTTGAATGTTTTTTCATTTGTAATTGGTTCAGTGTGTAAACAATTGTGTTGACTTCTTATCTCCAGTATGTTTATGCAACACTCTTTTCAATCATTAATGTTCTGGCACAATCAATAATTGATATGTTCCTTCTTTCAGCAATTTTGTTCTGTTGTGGTGTCCTCAGTGAAGAAACCTGTCTTTTAATTCCATACTCATTACAAAAGTTAGTGAACTCATTAGAAATAAATTCACCTCCTCTATCAGATCTCAAACACTTCAGATCTGTACTAGTTTATTTTTCCACTTTAGCTTTGTACCACATAAACATCTTAAATGCTTCAAATTTTTCATTTAGAAACATGAAAGTCATCATCCTAGAGTAGTCATCAACAAATAAAATTAAATATTTATCCCCATAATAGATTTGTGTTCTCATTGGTCCACATAGGTTTGTATGAACTAACTCCAAAATATCATTAGATGAGAAATTCTTTCTCTTGAAACTAGATTTTGACATCTTTCCCATTTGACAATTTTTCCACATTACATGGTGTGGTTTAGATAAGCTTTGTAAGTCTCTAAATTTTCTTTTTTTACTAATCTTAACCACGTTGTCAAAATTTACATGACAAAGTATTTTATGCCATAATCATATATCTTCATTCTTTGCCAATAAGAAAGTAGTTTTAGCTATGTCAAGATAGAATATGTTACCTTTGGATTGTTCACCAGTGTTGATCAACTTTCCTTTTCCATCATAGATTCTTTCTTTTCTATTCTCAAATGCGACTCGGTGAGCTGTGTTATTCAACTATGAAATACTCAATAGATTGTACTTAAGCCCTTTTACCCAATAAACATTTTCATATTTGATTTTATTGTTCATCATAATAGTACCTTTTCCTTTTACTTGACATGGTGTATCATTTCTCGTTCTTACTGATCCTCCATCATAATGTTCAATAAAATCAAATTTTCCTTTATCACTAGTCATGTGATGTGTACAGTCCCTATCTGTAACCACTTGGATTTGGTCTCTTCCAACTATAGACCCTATTTTCCCTAAGTGTGATCATACCCCCAATTATGTCACGACAATGTTACTTTGGCATAATTCATTTTAAATCAAATTTAATGTCCTAGGTAATTTTTATCACTAAATTATATTAACTACTACAACCATACAATTCAAATCAATTCAAACCAATTAAAACAAATCAAATTCAAACATGGCTATAGTATTTAATCATAAATTAATTAAATAAAACCCCTAAATGAATTTTTCACTTGCAAATGAATCCATTCCCGTAGCCTAATTAATTTAATTAAATTGGCTATAGTCCTATTAATTATTAAAAAGTAATTAATTGTTTAAATAATTAATATCCTATTTTTGAATGAATTAAATAAGTTTAATTCATTTCATTAATATTCCTCTAAACCCCTAACCTAACCCACTTCAACCACTTTGACTCTAGGTTCAAACCTATCCCAACCCATTCACCCCATGCTAATATAATTCTAATCCTAAATTCATCCTAACCCACCTCCTAATGTTGTCACATTCCATTAGGAAGTGATTAAGGACTCCACCCTCTTGAGAAAGTCAAGGAATCTCAAGATTCCTTTACTCAAGTCCACTTTCTCAAGCCACCCTCTTACACCCTTCACATGCTTCTTTAAGGCTTTCATTAATGCCTCATTAATGAAGATTCCTTAAGCCCGTGTCTCCACCATGCCTATTGAATGCCTTTGGCATTTACTTCTTCTTACACACCATTAATGAGTTTTTCAACTCATTAATGCACCTTGTCCCCCCTCTCTCTCCTCATTCTTCTATAAATAGAAGGGGTTTTTGAGCACAAATAAGCCTTCATTTTTTAGAGTAAAATTGCATTGTTATGATGTTAGAATAAACCTAGACTCATATCATATTTCATGTTTCATGTTTATGCATTGTTACTTTCATGCTTTTTAGAGCTTGAATGCATGTTTAGGAGATATGTTTCTCATTTTAACTCAAATATTTCATGCTAGAATGTATGTCACTAAAAGAGGCATAATCTGAGGGCTATTATGTTGTTTTTCATACTCTTCCTAGTTAGAAATCAATAGGTCAATTTTAGTGGATTTATATGCTCATCTAACCCCTTTTTCACTAATGCAATGATCTATTAAAGTGTTGTGTCTTTCTTAAATAGGTACAAAAATAACACACACATTTATGGTGCCCATTGTGGGGCACGATTTCCAACTTTGCCTCATTTTGAATCTATTTTTGACTAATTTGCATGCACAGGATTCTGTTACAAAGTCATTTCTAGTCATTCAAGATCACATCCGGGATACGCACTCGCATCACAGAAAATGAGGCTCGCATCTAGGATTTCCCAGATTGTTTTTGATTTAAGATCGCATTTGGGGAACATATAGTCACAGCTGGTGATAGAGGCTCACATACAGTATACTGTATCGCATCTAGTCATTTTAGGCTCGCATCTAGTTAGATAACTTGCATACTTCATTTGTCTAACTCTACCATCTTAACCAGTTGTGTTTTTGTCATTTTGACAGCCTAACTAGCGTTTTGCAGGTTGTTATCAAAGGTTTTTTATGGGAGATAAACAAAGAATACTAACTTGGTTTTTCAGATTGCCAAACCCCCATCTTGACCTCTATTTATATACTTTTCACACTAAAGACATTTTGTAATTTTCCACTAAACTGACTAGAGGACTATGCTCTTTTCCATTTAAAGAAAATCAGAAACTCAAACCTCAGTTTATGGGTTGAAAGGAATTTGGAGATAACTGAACCAAGGCAAACAAAACTAAATTTCAATTTGGATCAGTAACTGAACAATCAAAGCACTAAATTTGTGGGTTAAATGAACAAGCACACTATCTAACTTTGGATCAAAAATTGAACAAGCTACTCATTTAAGATTGTGGATTAATTGGACAAACAAACTTTCCCTTCAAAGAATTCTGTTTTCCATTAAATAAGAACATCTTAAATCAAGCACAACATTGCTTGAGGGAATGAACTTTTTTTTGAATCTATTTTGGGAGAAAATGACATGGATTAGGAGAGTATGCTCTTCTTCTTCTTGAGAGGAATAAGAAATCTAGACATCCTACGCTCACCAATCCTTTGTAAGATTATTTAATAGTAGAGGGCCTACCAGTTGAGGAAACAATTTTCCCAGGAATGACCCAAGTGAGGATAGGTTTTACGCCAACCCTTCCAACTCACTATAAATAATTGCTTCCGCGTAGGCCAAAGCCTCGGAAGATGGAGCCAGTTTTGTTCATAGAATTTAGACATCATTCTTTGAACATGCTTGGGTATGTTTAGAGTGGAGCCGCTTGAATATTTCTTGCTAGACTACATGTATTTAAGTACTCATAGGGCTATACACCTCAATTTTTCCTTGTGCAATTCGATGGGGGACAATTTCAAATAGATTGCCCAATAATAGACAACATTTCAACTAAAAGAATTCTTGATTCATCCCCAAAAGGGTGATAATCTTTGTACAAGGCAAAATGTAATTTCCCCAAGATACTCATCATATCGTGCCCTCACTTACATTTGGAGTCAGATAATACAACATCATGACTGGAGCCATTGTGTACTTGGTGATGGCTATATTTTGATTAGCATTTGAGTGTGTGCCTAATTCAATGAGCAAAGTTTTTCATCCTCCACCTAGAAAATAAGGATAAGATGTGTGTCTATTTCACCCTCCTAACAATGCAAATCTATTTGATGTACCTGAAAAATCATTCAAAATATAACATATTCAAACAAACAAAAAATTTCAATCCTGATCAACGCATGTGTTTTCATTCACTAACGAAACTCAGAACACAAAACTGCAAACAGATGAACTTCACGTACTTCCAAAACAAAATTTTCAAAACTGATCAAATCTGCTAGAGACATCAAAAAATCACATCCTGGATTTCCTGAATCATATTTAGTATTTAGGCTCACATCTGGTATCACTGGCTCGCATTTAGTCAGCACAGTGTTGCATCTGGTATTTAAGCTCGCATCTAGGGTCGTCAGTAGATCACATCCAGTATTTCTAGGCTCGCATCTGGGAGCTTGCATCTAGGATAGTGGGCACTTGCAAGATAATTTCTTAGAAAGTATTAGTTGATTTGGATACCCTTTTGGCTCTTTATTCTATCTTTGTTGTCTTTTTTGGTCTCCCCATTGTTAAATCAAAACACTTTTTCAAGCATCCACCTTGCATGTCCTGTCAGTTTCTTGTATTTTGTCTCAATACGTGTGGTCTATCTGCTTCTTAAAAACAATTGGTTCCTAGCTCACTATTAGGGCATTCTAACCCTCTGACACTAGAATCATTTACTTCCACCAAAAATCAAACAATACTTCCACCTAGACACACTCACTTGAACAATTTGAGATACTGCCTGACACTCTTGGGAAACATTGACGAAAGTTGAGACACAACTTCATGGTTAACACAAGACACAACATGTACACCCCTAAAGGATCAAAAGTGCATCCTAAATCACTACACTTTTTGGGAGAAACATCTCATATTTCCCTACTCAATCTAGACTTTCCACAAATGGATAGATCCACTCGTGGATGGAGTGAGGCTTTTGAAGAATATGACAATAGAAAAGGCTAAAAGCACAAAGATCTCAATGAGAATGAAGAAACCACCTTTGAACATCATCCATTTGGATGGGATAGTGAGGGGGAGATCCCTGAAGCTGAGTATGATAAACTCAAATAGAGTAAGAGGTTCCACAAGATATTGTAAAGGATAATTGATGACAATAAAGAGAAATACTTCCTCCATTTGTAATCCACCGACGTAAAATTACCCCTAGATTATGATGTGGAGAAACTCAAAGAATAGGAGGTATCAAATCCTATATCCATTCTCACCAAGCAACTCACTTTGATGCAAAAATATCTCACAAACCTTAAATAAGAAAAAGAGAAACCCAAAACAAAATACTCTTTGGACACCATTTGTCCATTTCCTTTTGACAAGAGTATCACTATGGTTCCATTCCCTCCTAACGTGGCACGACCAAAATATGAAAAGTATATAGGAGAGACTGACCCACATGACCATGTTTGATATTTTTGTGCTCTTAGCATAGAGTACATGCATGAGCCCACTTACCTCATGCAACTATTTCCTAGAAGTTTAGGAGGCAACACCATGCAGTGGTTCTCAAAACTAACGCCCAAGGTCAAAACTTTTGAGGAGTTGATTCAAAAATTTATTCAACATTACTCCTACAACATCCAACATGATGTGACTATGATGGACCTATGTAATACTAAATAGAAGACTGTCAAATCATTTACACACTTCCTACAAAGATGGAGGAAAATATTTGCAGGATACTCAAGAGCTATCCCCGAATCTGAGAAGAGGGAAATCTTCATTAATAACTTGGTACCATAATTAAAATACGCATTACAAATGCAAGATTCCCCTAGTTTTGACAGGATGATTAAAAAAACCCTTCACATCAAATAATTTATGGTCAGAAAGGGGGAGATCACTCTTCAAAGTGAAAACAAACCTAACAACTCCCAGCCTAAATGGTGGAAACAGAACAAGAATGTCGTCAATGATGGCATAGTAGATGCATCCAATGTTGGCCCTAAACTAGGGGTATTCAATCTCACTAATAGTATGCAAGCAAGCAAGAATACCAAGGTAATGACTCCCATACCCAAAGAAAATAGTGATAATAGCAAGGGTTGGACATGGACTTCAAAACCTCAAAGAACATTCACTCATTTGGGAGAGCCTCTCAAGACTATTTTGAAGACACTTCTGGATAACAATGTTCTTACTATCCCATATTCCAAACCGTGGGAACTAATGGTCAAACCCAGATGGTGGGATGATAATTCCTACTATGTCTTTCACAAGAACAAAGGACACAAGAGTAATAATTTCCTTAAACTTAAACATGTCATTCAAAACCTCATTGAAGGTGGAAAGATCAAAGTGGATGGACACACTACCAATGAAGATCATACAACATTCAATAAACCATTCCCTAATTATGATAAAGGGGAAACATCTAAAGGGAAAGGTAATGAATTAAACTATACCTATTCCAACAATGATAATGTGATCAATATGCTAGACATTAAAACTGAATCAATTAATGTGGTCACAATCAAAGGTGTTTCATTCCACTTGAATGCAGTAAAACAGAGCCAAGCACATGTAACGATCAAAGGACCACCAAAAAAAAATCAACATCCAAGGTTCCTATCATTACTATTCCTAAACCAACAGCAAAACACGTGGTTACTATTCCTAGAGAAAAGTATGACTTGGCAGACTAATTGCAATGAACCTTTGCCAAAATTTCCATTTTTGATTTGCTCAAAATATGCACAGTGCATAGGGAAATCCTAGAACAAGCTCTACATGCTGCTAACATCCCAAAGGATATTAGTATAGACAAATTCCAAGCGATGGTCAATCACATCTCAGCACCACATTACCTCTCCTTTTCTGAAGAGGATGATAAATCTTTCACACATCCACACAATCAACCCCTCCATATCGAAGTTCTCATTCATAAATATTGTGTTAGACATGTATTGATAGATGAAGGTGTAGGATTGAATATTTGTACACTTAATCTGATCAAGAAACTAGATCTTTCAAAACAGACCATTGACTCTAGAAGAAAAATAAATATCAAAGCTTATGATGAGGAAGAAAGATCCTCTAAAGGACTTATCATTCTTCCTATCAGAGTTGGACCAATTGAGAGGAATGTCATATGTCAAGTTCTGGATCTACCCCTAGCCTACAATATCCTGTTGGGGAGACCATGGATTCACGAAATGCAAGTTGTACCATCTACTTACCACTAGTGCATAAAATTACCACATAATGGGGTGGAAGTAACTATTCCTACAGATGCTAACTATACTTGTAATAATATCAGAGTAGGTAGTATGATCCCACATAAAAAAGAGGCTATGGATGAGATTACTCCTGAAACTACCAAGGACATGGTTATGAAGATTTTTGGCAAAACCTTAAAACTTGAAGAAATAGGTATGGGAGAATACAAGCTAGACCGGTCTCCATCACTAACAGAACTTCCAGTGTCACCAAGATCCTATGGAAAATGTTCCTTGACATTCACACCTACTGCATCCAAGGAGCTAGAAATACACAAAGCACATGGCATGGTAAAGGCATCCACATCTTCTTTAGATAACATAGAAGAATAGACAGTCTTGGAATGGCTTTACAAAGGAGAACCAACAGAAGCTAAGGTCAAACATGTAGAGATATCCCCATAATAGTATGGAAAGGGATATGATTTCCTCAAACAGATGAGATACAAAGGAAAGGGACCTCTAAATGACAAAGGAAGAGGAATTATTGAGCCTATACCCATGCATTTCCAGAATACCAGAGACAAAACAAGACTCATTTTTAATACTAAAACTGACAAACCTACTTCAAAAGACAGCCCAGCCTCAGACAAAGGGAGTAATGAAACAAATGAACTAGAGAAGTGATCCTATGAAAGGTTATTACATGTTGGCACAAAGAATCCCAACTATCTAGGAGAACACTATGTACCCAGCTTTGAGGTACCACAAGATCTTCACACCCCTTTGTTAGCACAACCTCCCATTTAGGAGGTAGGATACTCAACAATAGATGATTCATAGATACCCTTGATAGAAAAAAATACAGAAAGAACACCCCAACAATAGAATATACATCCTAACTAGGGGAAATTGTTCATGGTTTCACATATTCTTGATCTACCACACTTTGATCCATAGGTGGCTAACCGGGTACATCAAATAACTATTGTTGAATACTTAAACCGGTTTGATGATGAGGTCACTGACTCTCATGATTATGAATGGGATGAGTTATCTGTTTCCATAGAAGATATTGAAATAGATACAATTCACATGTTTGTAGCTCCCTTAGCTCCTTGTGTATAGTCTAACACTACTCCCAATGACACTGATAATCCTAAGGCAGAAGAAGAATTCCTTCTCCCTGTTAGGGATGGAGAGACTGGTGCTTTCCTAAGTCTGGAAGAAGTTCTAAGGTGACAAGAAAGAAGCCTCCTTTTACAGAGAGATGAAGATGATAGTTCTATTGATGAGTCACTAGATTTTGGTCCACATATGACTAACAATGACCCTTTTTATGATGATCTAACTCTTATTGATCTAAACATTGAAGAAATTAACTTAACATAACATGTCATGTCAGTTAATGGTCTTGATGCTAACACAATGATGTCCTTCCCAGAGTCTAATTCCTTGTCTTTGGTACACCCAAACCTAATTGATTCGACTAGTACAAATCCTACTCCTATTCTCAACTTCCCCAATAACTACACCCTAGCTTTCTATCTCAATGCTTGTGAACCTTACCCTTCTTCCACCAATGCAAGGAGCGAGAACATGTCACAAGAGGATATCAGGTTTCTCAGTCAAACATTGGAAAAGAAAAAGAAAAAGGGAACTAATGGTGAAAACCACATTATGGCAGTGTCAGATCCTAAAATAGTAAAAATAAAAGATGTATCCAATGGTGAAAACCTCTCAGAGGTGCCAAAGGATGAGATTTTTGATATCCTCCCCGAACACTTTTAGGAAAGGTCTTCAGTTCTGATTAAACCAACAGAGCCAATTAATTTGGGCATAATTGAAGTGTTAATCCCTAAGTTCTTTTGATGATTAGTGACCCACACTTAGTCATTTACTTAGGTAGTTTTAGTTGGTTATCACTGTGGTCGAGCTAAACATTCAAGGCTGAGAAACACTGCCGAGCAAGTTTTAGGTTGCCGAGTTACATCATGCTGAGATGAGTAGAATATTAAGTGTTAAGCATCAAAGATGTGTTGTGCCGAGCAGAATAGTTTTTGCATACATGTTAGGATTAATTCAAACTTTGATGTAATCATTTAAGGTTGACTTCTATGATATCTGATCCGACATTTGTATGCATTTAATATTTGTCTACTAAGTTAATTTCGCATTTAATTGTTTTATACTATGCATGGCATAGAGCCAATCAGGAAATTAGAATGCGTTGGAGGTATAAACAATAGATCTTGATTGTTGATCTAGATCTTGCCGCAACATTAGAAAAGCTATAATAAGATGGCTTCTAACCCTAAAAGTGAGAGAGTGTGTAAGAGAAAGAGATATAGAGAGAAGGGTTGTGTGTTCATGAGAGTTGAACTGTAAGTCATTGTGAGAAGAAGCCTAGATCAAGAATAATGATAGAGTAGTGATAAGTAGAGTAAAGACATATCAGATTAAGAGATCATAGAGGTTATTGAAAAGAGAAGATCTGTCATCAGCATCTAGTGCATAACAAAGGATCACTACTTGGAACATTCTAACAAGTGTGTCAGGTTAAATATCTTAACATAGTGGTTTTAGCAGACCATTTCAAATCTCTTAGTCGAGTGCTTACTTTACTGTAAGTTGAAATCCTTTAACCAGGTAGATTGTAATGATCTTTAGTTCTTAATAGAATAGACCTTTAACCAAGTAGATTGCATATTGTAATCAAACTTTTGTAGCCCTAACAGACACACTTTATTGCTCCAGTAGTGAAGATTTTGTGGGTGTCATCCCCACCCCAATTTTACCTATTTGGGTTTTTGGGTTACCAAAATTCTGTGCTATGAGTTACATATTTGATGTTATGGATGCTATCTAATGTTAGGTTAATTTAATATATGTATGAATCTGGATCAATCTTTTTTAAGTGGTAAATTTTTAAGATTTGATTCACCCCCCCTCTCAGTATCTTTCTTTCCCATTCTTGTACTTCCAACAATTGGTATCAGAGAAAAGTTCACCTACAAAAGCTTTCAATCAGCTTGTGAGTATAGATCTTGAGATGGAGGTTTACAAGTTGGGAAAAGTCATTGAGAATCAGAAGATTGAGATCTAGCTAGTATTACATCAGCTTGAGATAGAAAGACAAGAATTGAAGAAATCATTGACAGCTAGGAATGATTTGGCCAAACAAATGAATGATACTCATTACCAGGAAGATGACACTGCAAATCTATTTCAAAATGAAGATTATACTGAGAGTGATGCAGCAATTGTAGATCTACAAGAAAAGAATGATGCACTGTGTGAAGAAGTTAGGAACTTGAAAAGAGAACAAGAAATGCAGATAGTGAAACTATGTGAAGTATTGGAACAAAATAAGAAAGCTAAAGATGAAAAAAATATGGAAAAAGAAGACAAAAGAGTGCCATCTGTTAGACTTGATGAAAGGACACATGATGTGCAGATGATGACAATCAATCAGGTTGACATGGAAAATCAACTACTACTTGAAAATAAGGAGATTAGTAGGAAAGATATGGAAATGATAAATCTAAGATCTAAGAACAATCAATTGAAAGATGATTTAAGGTGTGAGAAGGAACTTAATGAAAGTTTGAATAAACCTAATGAAGCTTTGACTCATTTCGAGAATCTGATGGAAGCATCAAGAAGGTCAAAGGATTCTTTTGGATTAGGTCACACTAAATCAAAGACATCTATTGAGAAAGGAGAATCATCTAAGAATGGTGAAAGGAGGAATGCAAAGACAAAGGAAAACAAGCCTGTTTTCCACCACTATGGAAAACCAGGTCACACAGAAAACATTTACTGAAGCAAGAAAGGTAAGTCCAATCCTAAACCTAACTTTAATGGTTACTATTTTAATTGCAAGAAATTTGGACATAAAGCACATGAATGTTGGGCTGAAGCAAGTGATGCACTCCCAAACCAAGATTTAATGGTTATTGTTACAAGTGTCAGAAACATGGTCATAAGGCACAGGACTATAGATCCAATGTTAAACAACAATGGACATCCAAGACACAAACAAAGGCATCTAAGAGAGGCAACACTTATAACTGGGATTATAATACAAGACAAAGTTGCCATTACTATGAAGAATATGGACATGCACCTGAAGACTGCTTAAAGACACGTGTCAGAGGGAAATCTAAGAGTTGGATGATTGGAAGCTTAGTCTATTTTAGTTGTTTGAAGATAGGTCACATTAAGAGAGAGTGTAGGAAAAGAGTTCCTGCTCCTACTATTGAAGAAGTAAGAACACAGATGAACCGTACATGGGTTAAAAAAACAAAGTTGAGCAGCAGTGAATCCACTAAAGCCGAGGTCACCCAATCCAATGGATCAAGTGATCACACCATCTCCAACTAAGAAATAGAGTTATGTAAGGAACAACAATTCAAATTTTAAAATCTTACATCGGTTCCTAATATGTAAATGTGCCAAAGTCCATATCTACATATGATAAGATGTACCAGGACATGTTTGTGACAAGTGCTGAGAAGAGTTATCTGCACTATAGGTGCTGAGTTGGTCAGCCGAGTAAGTCATGCGATGGTCGAGTGTGGTAAGCTGAGTGGTATGCAAGTTGTGTTAGTCAGCCAATGATAGCTGGCTTGCACTAACCTAATGGGAAAAATATTTAATGCTTACCTACCTTGACCTTTCAAGTCTATATATGGATGAATGGTCTAGTATTCATTTTTACCTTGAAATTTTTAGAATTTATCACTAATACATTTGGTACCAAATTGCAACGGCAGTGCCGTTGCAGTTTTTTCGTCACAACCTTGTCATTGTCGCAATTGCAATGATAGACCGTCGCAATTGCGATGACGACAAGGTTGTGACGGAAAAACTGCAACGACACTGTCGTTGCAATTTGGTACCAAATGTATTAGTGTATAGAGCGATCGAAGAAATTGCAGATTTGATCTTAGCAAAGTTTGTTTTGATAATTTTGTTAGCAACCCTAAGTTGAAAAGTGTGAAGTGACTTCTTGTTGAGGTACTCTTGTTCTTCATTCTCAAACCCTAACTTCAAGAGATTATGGCTGCAAGTTCTCCCGCACTAGTCAAGGGAATGGAGGAAGATTTGAATCAAATTAAGCTAGTAAGGAGTGATGCATGCACACCACCAAAATTTTGTGTCATTCCAGAAAGCACAATTATGAGTGATCTAAATGGAGCCCTCTCATTGATCCCACCAAATGTACTTATGATTCACGATGTAAGATATTGTTACATGGTTCAAATTGGCAAAGTGGGAAACAAAGAATTGAGAAATTCCTATGACAAGTTGTGTGAGAATGGAATTCTTAAAGATGAATTCAAACATTTAGTTGACAAAGGGTTAACTTGTTCCCTAGATTTTCTGATAGAATTCAAGGATGAATGGATTAAGGTTTTCCTCAGCTGAGTTGATAATATGCATATGTGGCTAGACAATGGACCAGTAAAGATCACAAAAGATATTATCCAACGAGTTACTGGGTATCCTATTATCAGTGGAAAATGAACTATGAGAGACCAAATCAAAGAAGAGATAGCAGCTAACACTGGAGTTGTTTGGAACAACAGGGGAATGAATATCTCTACAATTATAGACTTGGAACTTGATTTTGGAGTGAGAGTGATTGCACACAAATTCTATCAGTCAAGTTGACTGGATAGTGTTCCCTATACAGCCGTGGACCAGGCATGGAAGATAGTTAAAAAGAATCATACCTATGACCTTGCCAAGTTGTAGTTGACACAACTAGCTGAGAAATTACTATCAATCAGGAAAGCCAAAAGCTCATCATGTAAGTTTGGCTCTTTGTTAATATGTATATTCTTCTATGTACAGAAGTAATTTCCTACACTAGGAAATACTGTCTGGAAAAAGGATAGACCCATCACTTTATAGATTAGTGAATGTATTCAGAAATTAGGCAGCAATTTCAATGGTATTATGTGAAGTTATTTTGTGGAATTCAAAAAGAGAATGAGGTTGAGGACCATAATTCCCAATTCACTTGTGGAGAAGTACTATGATAAGATATGTTTCTTAGTTGATACAGACTACACATATATTCAAGCTGTGACACCTAGGGTATCATGAGTGGAGCCATTTCCCTATGAAGTTAATATTGATGAAGTATCAATAGCTATCACAACACTCTTAGCAGAGGAGATTGATACTAAAGCTAAAATATTCAGAAATTTTGATGAAGCAAAGGCAAAGATTTCAATGAATCTTAAGGCAGGAACCATGGAAAGAAAGAGGAAAAAGATTGTGAAAATTTTGAAAAAGATGGTTGTCTTGCCAAGTGATGAGGAGCTAGAGGATGCACCTCTAGACATATCTACTAGATAAGGAGAAGATGTATTTGAGGAAAAAGAAGTAGAAGTCAGTGAACCTGAGGAAAAGGTCACTGCTAAGGCAAAAGGGAAGAGACCAACAGTAGCAAAGGTAACAAAGCTGAGTAAAGAAAAACCTAGAGTTACCCCTCCCATTGAAAATCATCCAAGGACAAGGGAATCTACTACCACATCATGATTAGAATAGACAAAAGTTTATGTAAGGAAGATTGGAGAAAGTAGTTCTAGATCAAGGACTAAAATAGTAACAAAGGCTATGCCGATCCTACAAGTTAAGAGACCAAGAAGAAAACTGGATTTGGATCTAGAAAGTGATGAGGACATGATAGAAATTGATGAACCCAGCAACATACCAATAGCACCATTCAAGAAACCTACATATATTGATGAGGTATGTGAAAATTTGAGAAATTCTGTAGGGTTATCTGGTTTTAAGTTTATAAGATATGAACAATTGAAGGTAGGAGACAAACGTAAGGTTTAGGAAGCTCTCCTAGACATGATGTGTAATTTCAAATTAACCCTTAAAGCAATAGGAGACAATGTTCTGAGTGAGTTGTATGAATTTCTATCTGGCAACTGGGAATCTACACTCACAACTGAGAGACAAATTAGGAAAGGCACTTTAGCTCAAGTCATTCCTAAGCTAACCAAGAAATAGAGAGAAAATTTTGTTGAAGAGTATAAGAACAAATTTCTACCTAAATAGAGAGGTTATGCTATTTTGAAGAATGATATTGAAGGGATAGTACAGTAGAGTACTAGAATTTGGAAGTTTTTGGACTAATTGTTTCAATAGAAAAGAGAAGTAATGAAGGAACATCTAAGCCAAAGGATAAGCAAACTGAATCCACCCTTGTACCACATATATCAACAGTTCACATTTCAACTAAGTCTAAGAAGACTAGGATAGATGCACAAGATCAATCTAAAATAGTTAACACTATTGATCTGACTATTGACAGTCCAATTGATGTGACAATTAATGACTCTAGAAATTTGGATGCCGAGGGTTAGGATGAGCCAAGGGACTCAACTATTGATTCACCTATCAAGGCAACTAAGGTTGAAAAAGAAAAGGGTACAGAGGAAGATGAAGAAAAAAACTAAAGAGGAACCCAAGGATAAGGATGCTCAAGAAGAAGCAGCAAAGGAGAAAACAATTGAAAAAGAGGTAATTGTACAACATTCACCTATTTTAGAGGTTGTAAAGTCAATACTAGATAGTAGTGAGGAGATAAGAGACACTAATAGTGGGCCTAAAGAACAAGAGGCAATGCAAGTGTTGGCTGATCTACCACACTCTGCATCATCAACTCCCACTGGAACCAAGATAGGAAGTATGCCTGATCAGAAGGCAATTTTGACTAAACTTAAAGATGCAATGGTGTCAACTATTGAATTTGGTAAAGGTATTGTAGAAACGAAGCCAAGCACTAGTTCACCTGAATTCAAGAGAAGGAAAGGTATGAGGAAGAAGTCTTCGATTCTAGATGTCACATTAGATGAAGTTATTATGATTCCACCATGGGATCCCAATGTTTTGTCTTATGAACAGATTGAGACTCTTCAGGAGTTACTTAAGAGGAAGAAAAGATAGGAGGAACTGAAAAGGGAGCAAAAGAAAAAGCAAGTGCTACATGACATAAAAGATATATTTGTAAAGGATTTTGACATGGAGGATGAGAATCCTCAAGCCCCTATTCTTGAATAGTTTGTTTAGATTGTGCAAAAGGTAAATGATGACAATATTGAAGCCAATAAGGAACTGTTGCAATGGTCCAAGAGGAAATTTGAGAACAAGGTAGTTGCAAAAATCTCAGGAGAGATTGCAATAAAATAGGTTGAACTTTCTTCTCTGATAGAAATTTTAAAAGGAGTTGCAACAAATGTCTATTCATTATATAAGAGGTTATCTAATGTTGAATTCTTCACAGAGGATAATCTACAGGCTCTACAGAAATTGCAACTAGATCTTACGTCAACTGGAAGTTCACTGAGTATGGATGCTAGCACTAACTCCTTACATTTCAACAGGCTGACTTATGTACAAAGGAGGATAGCCGAGCTCATGGTTGAAGATGGTCAGATAAGGACCAAGTTGATTACTATTCAGACAAGTCTGATACCTCATCTGGAGGTAATTCAAAAAGAAATTTTATCTATAAATGAATTGATTAAGAGAGACTCTCATCTCTCAACTATAGAAAGCTTAGTCGGTCTAGCTGTCGAGCTCGAAGTGAAAATAGAGGTTATAAAGTTTGTCAAGGACAGTTGGGACTCTGCATTTGAGACTACCTTACAACTTCATAAATAGTTTTTGGACAAGTATAACTTGACCCCACTAGCTATCAGTAACAAACACAAGGGGGAAACTGAAGGAAACTGACAAGACTAACAAGGATACAACATAAAGGAGATCAGAATAGGTATCCACGTGTAAATATTTTTTTTGAAGGCATGCATACTATATATAGTTTTGTATGTAGTCTGTTGTACATTCCTAGGGGGAGTACAGTATGTACTTAGGCAATATTTTGGATGGAATGAATTGTAAGGATAAGTGTGTTTTTGCTACTAATATACAAGGGGGAGATTGTTAATCCCTAAGTTTTGTTGATGATTAGTGACCCACACTTAGTCATTTACTAAGGAAGTTTTAGTTGGTTATCATTGTGGCCGAGCTAAACATTCAAGGCTGAGCAACATTACCAAGAAATTTTTAGGTTGTCGAGTTACATCATGCCGAGCCAAGTAGAATATTAAGTGTCGAGCATCAGAGATGTGTTGTGTCAAGCAAAATAGTTTTTGCATACATGTCAGGGTTAATTCAAAATTTGATGTAATCAATTAAGGATGACTTGTATGAGATCTGAGATGACATTTGTATGCATTTAATATTTGTCTACTAAGTTCATTTCACATTTAATTATTTTATACTATGCAAGGCATGGAACCAATCAGGAAATTAGAATGCTTTGGAGGTATAAACGATAGATCTTGATCATTGATCTAGATCTCACTGCAAGATCTGAAAAGGTATAATAAGATGGCTTCTAACCGTAAAAGTGAGAGAGTGTGTAAGAGCAAGAGATATACAAAGAAGGGTTGTGTGTTCATGAGAAATGAATAGTAAGTCATTGTGAGAAGAAGCCTAGATCAAGTAGAATGATAGAGCAGTGATAAGCAGAGTAAAGACATATCAGATTAAGATATCATAGAGGTTATTGAAAAGAGAAGATCTATCATTAGCATCTGAGTGGATAATGAAGGATCACTTCTTGGAACATTCTAACAGGTGTGTCAGGTTAAATATCTTAACAGAGTGGTTTTAGCAGATCATTTCAAATCTCTTAGCCAAGTGCTTACTTTACTGTAAGTTGAAATCCTTTAACAAGGTAGATTGTAATGATCTTTAGTTCTTAATAGAATAGACCTTTAACCAGGTAGATTGCATATTGTAATCAAACTCTTGTAGCCCTAAAAGGCATACTTTATTGCTCCAGTAGTGAAGATTTTGTGGGTGTCATCCCCACCCTAGTTTTACCTATTTGGGTTTCTGGGTTACCAAAATTTTGTGTTATGAGTTACATGTTTGATGTTATGGATGCTATTTGATGTTAGGTTAATTTCATATATGTATGAATGTGGATCAATCTATTTTAAGTGGTTAAGTTTTAAGATCTAATTCATCCCCCCTCTCATTATCTTTCTTTCCCATTCTTGTACTTCCAACATGAAGATCCTAAAATAGTACACATTGCACAATCTTTTTCAGAAGAGGAGAAGACACATTTCATAGAATTCCTAAGGGAAAATAAGATCAACTTTGCATGATCTTATACAGATATGCCTGGACTAGATCCTAATCTAATCATGCACCACTTATCTATAGCTCCTCGGATCAAGCTCGTAAAACAAAAACTTAGGAAGATGCATCCTCACGTTGAATTGCTAGTAAAAGCAGAGCTAGAGAATTTGTTAAAAGATGGATTTATCAAATTCATTGCCTACGTAGGATGGATCTCCAATGTGGTCCCTATGTCTAAATTTGATAAATCTATTAGGATATGTATGGAATTCAGAGACTTAAAAAAATCATGTCCTAAGGATTACTTCCCGCTACCTAACATTGACATGATCATAGAACTAACAGTAGGCTACCAGATGTATTCATTAATGGATGGATTCTTTGGCTATAATCAGATAAAAATTTCCCCTGAGGATCAAGAGAAAATTTCATTTACATGTGCATGGGGGACCTTTTGCTAGAACTTCATGCCACTTGGGTTAAAGAATTCTAGTGCAACATATCAAAGAGTAATGACTACTATATTCCACGATATAATGCATAAGAACATGGAGGATTACGTAGATGGCACCTTAGCCAAATCCAAATAAAGGAGCACTCACATTGCTAACTTGAGAAAGGTCTTGGATCGAATGGAGCAATTCCAACTCAGGCTCAATCCAAAGAAGTGTGCCTTTGGAGTCCAATCAGGGAAGCTCCTAGGATTTATCATTTCAGCGAAGGGAATTGAAGTGGAGCCTGCAAAAGTCAAAGCTATTCTAGAAATGACTCCTCCCCACAACATCAGTCAAATGAGGAAACTACAAGGGAGACTTTAATCTATCAGGAGATTCATGTCACAACTGGCAGACAAAGAACAACCCTTTTCCAAATTACTACATAAAGGGGTCACCTTCAAATGGGATGAACACTGTGAAGCCAACTTCAGAGAACTAAAAGGGTACCTAGATACTCCTCCTATTCTTATGGTGCCTATTCATTGAAATCCATTACTCCTCTATATTTCAGCTATAGCTACATCACTAGGAGTATTATTAGCACAAGAGGATGAAACAAAAAAAGAGAGAGCTATCTACTATATCAGTATAATGCTAGTCTCCTATGAGCTCAATTATAGAATTATTGAAAAAGAATTCTTAGTAGTCATCTTCGCATCACAAAAATTGAGACACTACATGCTCTCTCATATAGTAAGGCTCATTTCTAAGATTGATCCTTTAAAGTACCTCCTGAGAAAAACAACACAGACAGGGCGTCTAGAAAAATGGGTCCTCATCCTAAGTGAATTTGACTTTGAATATGTAGACATGAGGGCTATTAAAGGACAAGTCCTCATAGATCAACTAGTTGATTCACTACTTCAAGATGATGAACCTCTAAGGATCAAATTCCTTGCTAAAGCAATTATGCATCTAACTGAGTATCCATAGAAGGTGTACTTTGATGGTTCTTTCATGCAACAAGGCTCTAGGGAAGGAGTTCTATTCATAACTCCTCAAGGCTACAAGATACCCAAGTCTTACAAATTAGTGTTCCCATGCACGAACAACATTTCAAAATATGAGGCACTGGTCAAAAGTCTTAAGCTTTCCATGGAATGGAAAATTGTAGAGTTACACATGTACGATGACTCCCAGCTTGTTATCAATTAGGTTAATGGAGATTACCAGATGAAAGATGAAAATTTGACACCCTACAAGAAACTGGTTGATGACCTAAAGAAATACTTTGTCTTCATAACATTCCAGTAGACACCCAAAATAGAGAACAAAGCTGCAGATGCTATGGCTACATTGGCATCCATGTTATAACTAGAGGAACATTAGTTCCGCTATGACTTCTTGGTGGAAGAAATCTCCTATCCTACCTTTGATACCCCTGAATACCAAGTTATCTTTTCTTTGAACTCCCCAGATCAATTGGAGTATGCCAATATCATTGCCTATCTCACTAACCAAACTATTCCTAACAATCTATCCATAAATGAGAAGAGAGCCCTGATTAGGATGGCATCATGTTATATCCTCATAACTAATAACTTATATCGATGAGGTATCGATGGTACACTTCTTAGATGTTTAGAACTTGAAGAGTCTAATCTCACACTAAAATAGGTCCACGAAGGTGTATGTGGATCACATACAAACTACTTTTCACTAGAAAAGAAACTACTCAGAGTAGGCTATTACTGGCCTACCATGGAAAAAGATGCTATTCACTTTTCAAAAACATGTCATAATTGTCAGACACATGGAAATCTCATCCATGCTCTTGCCAGAAAACTTATACCTTTCATTACACATTAGCCATTTTAGCATTGGACCTTTGACTTGGTTGGACAAATATATCCCAATTCTTCAAATGGACACAAGTTTATCATTACGACCACTGAGTATTTTACGAAGTGGGTCAAGGTTGTGCCGATAATCAAAGCCATTGGAAAATAGGTGTCTATGCTCATTATGAACTACATTATCTGTAGATATGGGATACCCTCTTCAATTGTAACAGACAATGGGGGCCAATTTAAAAATCAAGACATTGATGACCTTTGTGAACAGTTCCACATCACTCAACATTGCTCCTCAATCTATTACCCTCAAGGTAATGGATAGGCTAAGGCATCTAATAAGAATATTCTCAAGATCCTACACCAAACTGTGAGTAAGTCTGGCAGAGACTAGCATCTATAGTTCTGAATCTAACACTATGGGCCTACAGAACAAGCGTTAGAACACCAACTGGAGCCACGCCATTTTCTCTAGTCTATGGGGTTGAAGCAGTACTACCTGATGAGGTTGAAATCCCATCTTTGCGGATATTTTTACAAGGTCTTGTAACTGATGAGTAGTACCACATATATAGGGTGAATTATTTAGACCTACTAGATGAATGTAGAAAATAGGCATTCGATGATCTAAAGGTTTATCAAGCACGTTTGTCCAAGGGGTACAATAAGAAGGTCAAACCATGAAAGTTTGAAGTAGGAGATCTCATCTTAAAGGAGAATCCTAAGAACCATCCCAACAGAGAATAGAAAGGAAAAGTTGAACCTAATTGGTTGGGACCTTATGTTATTACTATTACTTTTGGGACTGGAGCTTATCAACTGGCTACACTAGAGGGAGACGTTCTTCCAAATCCTATCAATACTCTACATTTGAAGTGGTTCTACACTTGATGTTCAGCTAGCAGAGAATGTATAATGAAATAGCTCTCAAAAAATACCAAAAATATTTAGAAAATTGATCTTGAAGAAAAATCCAAAAATAGTGGAAGAAGTCCTGAAGAAATGTATCCTTGGTGAAAACCTAGTAAATAGGTGCCTTGATACTACAAAAACATCCAAAAACGCAAAAATAGAAAAAAATTAAAAAAAGAAAAAAGTGCCTTGATGACAACCTGGTAAAATAAGCATCCTGGTAGCAAAAAGAAAGAAAAGATCTTACCAAGTGGTGAAAACCTGGCAATCAGGCATCACTTGTATTCTGCACTCTATCTATCAATGCAGTACTGATACTAAACCTTCACAATAACACCTGTGCTAAAACACTAACTTTGTTTCCTAAACAACTATCTTATCTTCGCTTGGGATTTGTTTGTATTTCTATCTTAGGATTAGGTCATTCTGCACTGGGGGTATCTTTGCCAGTCCGATAGGTTGCGTCTGCTAGGGCATCATAGGTTGGTTTGTCTTGTGATATGATACTTCTTAATACTTTCACTACCACTATCACTTTCATGAAACAAGGATGATACAAACCTTACACTCACCTGAATAATGTTCGTACAACCTATATTGGATTGCAAACAGGAATGAACTTCTACACAGACATGGAACACATATTTAATTGAAATCCAACTTTTGATTGATGAATCTCTATTGCACTTGAAAAATGAATCAATAGTATTTCTCAATACTACCTAAACACATTTTGATCTTGGTTTGATTATGACTCCTTTATGTACTCATGATATTTTCATTGGGGACATCTAAGAAGTTATGAATTTTATTTGATTGATTCACAATTGATAGTTGTTATGTCTTCCAAGTTACTCCATGATGTCTGTGCAAAGACAAAGAGTCACAAGGACACGGGGCATGATGTTTTCTTGGTTTTCTATGTATGGTTATTTTTCCAAATGATCCTATAAATTTCACCTAACTTGGATGTTTATGGTAAGAGCTACCACTATGGATGGATAGCCGCATATATCTCGATCTTCATTTTGTGTGAACTATGGTGAGTTTAAAATAATTTCCTTGTCTTTTTTCTAAAATCAGATTCTCACTAAGGTATACAAAGCATAATGTACCCAAGGATATGAATTTTAAAGGTCATTGCGGTTCCAATATCTTGCCTTACAAAGAATATGATATAATAAAAGGAAGGTGACTATCTTGTCATCCTGGCTTCTATACCTTGATGCGTAAGTCTATTTTATAATATCCATTCTAAAAAGTGCCAAATGATGATAAAAAGATATAATATCTGAAAATCAGTGACAAGTCCTAATAGTCTGCATGTAGCTGCATTTAGAAATTGCCCGATGCATTTAGAAGTAACAGCCTAAGGAGTTTGTGCTAAAAAATGATTTCTATTTTTCTTCTAAATCCAAGCTAACTACATCCATTTACTATCACTAATATCGATATCATTGCACATTCATAGCATACATTTTGAATTTATAAATAGAGACAGAAATAAAAAATGAAAGCAAAGCATTTATGCATCTTACATCTTAAGTACATCCATACATTTTAAAATTACATAAAGAAAAATTAAAAAAACATACATTTGGATATTTGCATAGTATCATTTGAAACATATTTATATCAGTGATAAAACCACCAAAAATGATGTCATCATCTAAATCTAACTCATCAAGAGACCAAGATATCATCACATGTGCAAATACATTCATCAAAGAAAGAAACAAATCATGAAACATGTCTAAATTAGGAACAACTACATTAGATATATATGTCTCAAAACATGATACAAAGATCAAAATATGCCACAAATCTACATAAAGAGTATCAGAATGTCAGAAGATCAGGAAGAATCACATATATGTGTGTGTGTGTGTGTGTCATGTACAAAAGTAGGATCTCAGTAGGATCCAGATATACAAAATACATATGTGAACAAAATACAACATCAGCTCTGGCTACCTCCTCTCCTTGATCTGGAGGAGGAGGTGGTACAAATGGAGGAGGAGGAGGCATCGCCCCCTTTGACTACTGAGCCAACCGTGAAAATGATGCTTCTCTCTACCCCTCTAGCACTGTTGCATGATAAAGAGCATAATAATACATCGCTCTCTAGCCCTGATGAATAGCAGTACAAGCATGTGTATCTTGCTCTATCCTAAGCCTCTCTAGCGGTGCATCTTTCTCTTCTCTTAGTCTCTCTAGCTATGTATCCTGATCATCAAGAAAATCATCTGCAACTGTAATCCTGGCCTCTAATATAGTAGCTCTAGCCTCTAATGCTATAATTTGAGCCCTAATCTAGTCTCTCTCCTACTTGCACTGAGAAATTGGATCTTTGTCTCTACCAGATCCCCTACCTAAATCCTATCCTGAGGCCCTATCCTATGATCTGTCAGGATGTCTCTACCTCTGCTGCCTCTGCTGATCCCTTGTAAGTAATGGACCTAGATCTAACTGGGGAGAAACAAATCTAAATTGGGTGCATCAAACCCCTTCACTCCCACTAGCAACATCTGCATGGCCACCCACTGTGCCACCACCCTTGTCATCTCCATCATCATCCCCCTCATCTAGAGGAGGACATCTCCCATCCCTGCCTCCATCTTTGTCACCATCCCTCCCTCCGTGTCAGCTACCGCCCCTATCTCTCTGAGCTCCTCCTCTTCCTCTGGTAGGATGATTATCAAGATCATAATCTAATGGCTCCCCTATGCAAGGAATGATCTCCTCTAGTACTATGAAATAAGGAAATAGATCATGGAGCATCTCTGCTGTGTAACAATCTAAGCAGCCTACATCTGCAATATCCAGGTGGAGGTCCCTGTCTACTCCAACCATATCCCAAATATCCTGATGGGTAGTTTCATAAATCAACTAAGCACCCTAAAATGGTACCTCATCTCAGATCTGGGCATATACAGTGATATCCTGAGTCTTGCCCTGTCGTCGGCCGTACTATCTTAGAACTCAGGAGACCACAAACCGCTCTACAACATATCTAGTTCATCCAATAAGATACCTATTCTGGAATAAATATGGCACCTATTGAGCATCTGAGGTCCACTCCTCACAATCTAAAAAGGGTCACCAGATGACCTCAGTCATATCATCAAAAAGCCACTGCCAGTACTCTACCTTGCCTAGATGGGGCTGCTGAATATGACCTACATACATATATACGTAGGCCTTCTCTAGAGCCCATCGTCTATCTACTATCAGTCGTGTAATAAGAATGTGCTCCCAGGCCCAGATTTGAATAATCAATATACATATAGTCATGCTCCAAGTGTAATGATATACAATCTCGTGCAACTCTCGATACATATGGGCTAAGATGCAACTGCCCCATGCAAATCTCCATCTATGGATGACCATCTACTCTAGCATATCCACCCATCTAACCAAAAACCCATGCTGACCTCTGTCGGGCATCAAGATGCCACTTATCAAGCCTACTAAGTATACAGATAATCAATCATAATGATCGACCATATAGTCCCATGAAAGATATCTATGATCAATGGTGTCATCCTAAAAATATTGACGATATTCTCCAATCACCATGGCTGATGTCATCTTGAAGCGCACCTCATGACCAATAATCAGAACCCACAATATTTTCCATACATCCTCGGGAGTAACTATAATCTCCCCAGTCGGGAGATGGAAGGTGTTGTGCTCTGAGTGCCATCTCTCGGCAAGAGCAGTCAATAACCCTCAGTTTACCCCTATCTCTGGTAAACCTATCAAGGATCGTAACCCGCAATGGACTACTATCACATGCTCATCCACTGATAATAATCTAGACAAGGCAAGCACATGACCTGGATATGTGCCTCTAAAAGAAACTACCTCAAAATATGCCTATTTTTGAAACATACAAAGATAAAATCTGTGTTCTATCTACAAAAAATATGCAAACTCCTGATCAGCTAAGTCATTCAAGGTCCACAACAAGAAAATAGGTCAAAATGGCTAAGTTCCTAATTCTACAAATGAGATGCGATCCTGAACAGGCAGGGTGCGATCTCTTTTACAGGATGCAATCCTAGAAATACAGGATGCGATAGAGAATACTAGGTGTGATCCTTGACATACAAGATGCAACCCTAAAAATAGGGTATGAGCCTACATGAACAGGGTACGACATAAAGCCAAATTTCAAACTAACACAAGGCAAAAACAGATAGACGGGATGCGATCCAAGATATCCTGGATACGATGCAAAAATCTAAAAAATTGAATATGATCTAGGATATTCCAGATGCGACACGGGTTTGACAGGGTGTGATCCAAAATTCTGGATGTGACCCAGAATTCAATAGCCTATAAAAGCTGTAAAAATCTGTAAAAATGAAATTTGCAAAATTCATGAGGTAGTTTTACGAGAACTTACTAGAGGTGGATAGTCGGTCAGGCGCTGGTGTTGATGACTCATCTTGAAATGATGCTTCCTCATAGGGACCACCATCTTCTCTGCATAGCTCTTAGATTTACTATGGATAAAAGTGAAAATGAATAGTAAAATGGTAATTTTTGAGGCTTATATTGGTCTTTTGAGCCATTTAGGAGGTCTGAAACTCCTCCTAGGCAACTAAAAATACATTTCTATTTGTTATTTGATCAATGAGGAATCAAATCGAAGGTGCCGAAGGTATTTTGCATAGTACAGTACCATTTTTGTGACAACTCCTGAAAATACAAATTTTCTCCATTTGTTCCAAAAATCTATCCAAGTTGCACATTTTATCATAAATCTTGGTCTGACATCATTTTATCAATCTCACCACTCACATTTTTATGTAATTAACTTGGTTATCGTGTATTTATTCTTAAACACACCCTCTTTTTCACTTCTTCTACTCTGTTCTTTCCCTAACCACTTCCTACAACTGATACATCATTTCAACCAAGGGATTTTATTCTTTTCCTTTGATTTCGTTCCTGAGGGGGCATGATCACTGATGGGGAGGTCACCTAACTCTCTGAAATTCCTACTCTCTTCTAGGAATCTCACCTGGAATCCTATTCGATTCAGGATTCTCTAGACTCACTCTTGAGTCTCTTAGGGCTACTCTCAGACCCTAA
>MU227859.1:1890441-1903104 GCA_018584345.1 Thuja plicata | reverse complement strand
ATCTTCAATCTATAAGGAGATTTATTTCACAATTGGCAGATAGAGCTCAACCTTTCAATAAGAACTTACATAAGGGAGTCAAATGTATTTGGAATGAGGATTGTCAAAAGAGCATAGATCAAATCAAAAAGTACTTGGAAAATACTCCTATTTTAATGCCTCCTATCCCAGGGAAACCACTTATTTTGTATATTTCAACGACAAAATCTTCCTTGGGGGAATTACTAGCTCAACTTGATGAAAATGGGAAAGAAAGAGAAATATACTACATCAGCCATACTCTTGTTTCATATGAGGTTAATTACACTAGCATTGAAAAGGCTTGCCTTTCTGTTGTGTTTTCTTCCCAAAAGTTGTGATATTACATGCTTGCGCACACTATACACCTCATAGAAAAAATAGATCCACTCAAATATTTTTTAAGTAAGGTTTCCCTCATAGGTAGACTTTCTAAATGGATGATGATACTTTCAGAGTTTGACATAGAGTACATTGAGTGTAAGGCAATCAAAGGACAAGCTATAGCAGATCAATTGGTTGATTTTCCATTACAGAATGATGTACCTATTCAATTTGACTTCCCAGATGAACATCTTATGTATATGACTAAAAGAACTTGGAAGATGTTCTTTGATGGATCTTTTATGCAAAATGGTTCAGGAGCTAGTGTGTTGTTTGTTTCTCCTCATGGGTACACAATTCCTAAGTCTTACAAATTATTGTTCCCATGTACAAACAACATTGCTAAGTATGAAGCTTTAAAAAATGGACTTAAGATAGCCATAGAATGGAGAATCATAGAGTTACACATCGATATGGATTCACAGCTGATAATCAACCAAGTTAATAATGAATATCAAACAAAGCATGAGAAAATGGTACCTTACAAGAAAATGGTTTATTCCTTAAAGAGCTATTTCACATTTGTCACAATTTAGCAAATCCCTAGAGAAAAAAATAAGGCAGCTAATGCTATGGCTACACTTGCTTCACTTCTTTAGTTAGAGAAACATGAATCAATATTTGAATTCCTGGTGGAAGAGATACATCACCCTAACTTTAAATCCCAAGAAAGCCATATCATTTGTACCCTTTTTGGTCATGAATCATCCCGTTATGGTGCCATTTACTCATACCTTCGTGATGGCATTATTCCCAAAACCTTTAACTGATCTAAACGTAGAAACCTTACCTGAAGCACCTCTCACCATTCCCTTATTGCTGGTGATTTGTATAGGAGGGGTCTAGATGGGACACTTCTTAGATTCTTAGAAAAGGAATAATCTGACCAAGTATTAGTTGACATTCACAAGGGCATCTATGGGGGACACTCCAATGGTCTTTCCATAGCCCCAAGGTTGCTTAGGGCAGGGTACTATTGGCCCATGATGTAGATTGATGCAGTAGCTTTTGCAAAGTCATATGAAAAGTGTAAAAAACATGGTAACCTAATACATGCTCCAGGTAGGGAGCTCTTTCCTTCTATTTCTCATTGGCCATTTCCGCGCTGGGCCTTTGACCTTGTTGGGAAGATTCATCCCAACTCATTAAGTGGAAACAAATTTATCATCACTACTACTGATTATTTCACCAAATGGGTAGAAGTTGTCCCACTTTATGTTGCCTTAGGAAAGAAAGTCTCTCTATTCATTCTAAACCATATCATCTGTCAATATGGAGTGCCTTCCAAGATTATTACTGACAACGAAGGCTAGTTCAAAAATAAAGACCTTACACAACTCTGCTAGAAATTCAAGATTAAACAACATTGGTCCTCCATTTACTTCCCGCAAGGAAATGGTCAAGCAGAGGCATCAAACAAGACCATTCTTAAAATCTTGCATAGAACAGTCTGTAAGAATGGTAGAGATTGGCATTTATAGATAAATCTAGCTTTGTGGGCCTATTAAACGAGTATTCTTACTCCTACTGGGGCTACTCCTTTTTCCCTTGCATATGGTGCTGAAGCAGTGTTACCTTTGGAGGTTGAGATTCCTTCACTTAGAGTTTCTCTACATGGTCTAGTTACAGATGAAGACTACTGCGCCATGGGCCTTCAAGAGTTAGAACTTCTAGATGAAAAATGTCAAGCATCATTTGACCATATGAGGGTCTATCAAAAGTGCATGTCCAAAACCTTCAACAAAAAGGTTCACCTTAGAGAATTCCAAGTGGGAGATCTTGTCCTACATGAAAATCCTAAGAATCAACAACATAGAGATCAAAAGGGAAAATTTGAACCTAATTGGCTTGGACCTTACATTATCACAATAGCTTTTGGGATAGGTGCTTATTTACTATCTATAGAAAAGGGAGAACAAATCCCTGATCCTATCAATGTCTTACACCTGAAGAAGTTCTATCCATGATGCCCATTCTATCTGGGGGCATCCTTTTGTACATATTTATTGATCCTGAAAAAATCCAAAAAAAAGATATATTGTCAAAAATTCTAAAAATCAGAAAATATCCTGAAAAAATGATCATCTTAGTGAAAACCTAGCAATATGCGCTTTGATGTATCTTCAAAAAATTAAATATTCCAAAAATTCAAAAAATTCAACAAAATAGAAAAAGTGCCTTGGTGAAAACCTGGGAACAGGTGCCTTGGTAGAAAAAATTAAAAAATATATATATAAAAAGTCCTGAAAAAAAAGAAGAAAAAAATAAAAAATAAAAAATGAAAAAATTGCAATAAAATCCAAGTGGTGAAAACCTGGAAACAGGCGCTACTTGAGGCCTTTGCACCCCTATTTCTTAGCGCTTTTCCTCAACACTTAGCCTTTATCCATCATGCCTTGTCCTTGTTGCCTTGGTTTGGAATTGGTCTTTGTCTTTGTCTAGGGGAGATAACTGTATTAGCTTCGGTCTCTTGGATGCGTTTGTCTTTAGGACACCTCACAAACGGTATTTTTCAATACCACCCCAACTGTATTTTTCAATACAATCCTTGACATCAAGTGTTTTTCAACAATTATCAATTTCATCTTACCCAGTTTTGTCATGTGGTCTTTCCTTCTTGCAAGCATTCGATCCTTATCCTCAGAACTTAGTATCAGTTAACACACTTAAATTTTTAAACACAACACTTAGTGCTTGAGCTATGTCATGATCTTTTCTTTGTGTGCTGAATGTTATTGATTTTTATTGAGTGTCCTTGTCTAATAAGTCTCTCTGTGATGCATAGCTAGAGGACTTGGGGCATGGGGCATGCTTTTATTTGCTTCCTGCTTTATGCTTAACTATTTTTGCACAACTGTTTTGCTGGTCATCCTGGCCTCTATGCCTTGATGTGAGTGTGGTTTTGCTATATTAAATTGGGTAAGTTAACATCACAGTCATCTTGACCATTATGTCTTTGATGGTTATGTTAGAATCTTTCCACATTCCAATCCGATATTAATCACATTCATATCTTCATAGTTTCACTTGTGACTAGTGATGATTGTGTGATTTTTCAATGTCCGTTAATAATGGCCCAATGATGAAAATAAGTTCCTTAAAATTCTCTAATGAATGATGAACATAAATTCCTATGTTACAGTTGCTCTATTGCAAGTACACCTTTGCATTTTCATGTAGCTTGCATTGTTAGACCTCATGTTAGTTTGCATTTTAGGTTGCATTATGAGTTTGAGAGGGTTTTCCTTCATCTTTCTTGTGGAATTTTAATCAACTATGGTCGCATTCTGATCTTCATTTCCTTATCTTCTTTCGTGATCTCGATCAAAATTTTCTATCTTACACAATTGATTATTTTGGGGAAAATTCTCTTTCTTCTCTCCATTTCTTTCCACTTCTTCCAAACTTCTATCTTTCATTCACTTTCACCCCACTTCTTTTCTTCTAATTCAACCTTGGGGCATAATATTTCATGCTTGATGATCTACCTTGGTTCTGTGACCCTTATATCTTTCATCTTACATCAAGAACCTTATCTTTAGTTTGATTTGATCAAATTTGTCAATTTTTTATTTCTCCTCTATCTCATTTCAATTTCGATCATGAGGGGGCAGTACCTATCAAACTTCAATCTTTGATTCATTTTTATCAATTATATCAGTCTTGCTTGACATTCTTATCTCTGACATGTCAATTACTTATGTCGGTGTTGTCTTTGTCTTTTTCAAATTGTGCTTACTTTTGTCTTGATGTGTTCCCAAATTGACCACATGTCTGGGTTGTTTTGTGATCCCAAGTCTACCTCACACTTCAACTGCATTCTTTGACTACATGTGTTCCTGAATTAACCACACATTAGTCAAAGAGGGGCAAATGTATGCACCCTAAAATGGTCGCCTAGACTATGGGCCCCATTTTATCATTTTATCATTTATCAATTTCCGAATCAATGCTTTGCAATATTTTCAATTCAAATAAATTTCCTTGATCAAATCGTAATTAATTTAATTATTTCAATATTTCCTAAGGTTTGATCATTTTTATTTAATTAAAAGATTTAATCTCCCTTTTAATTAAATAAAATTTCTCTTATTTAATTAAATTCAATTCCTCTCATTTAATTAAATAAAATTCTTCGAATTTATTTAATTATAAAGAAAACCCCTCTTTTAATTAAATAAATAAAAATCCCCACTTAAAGCACTTTATTTGATGAAAAAGGAAATAAATTAAATAAAAATCCCTTTTTCATCACATCTTCCTAACTGGTGGGATTTTTGCCTCTTAATCATAGCCTTTGATTTTTGCCTCTTAATCTCAACAGTTTACTTTTCTTTATAAGGAGCCCTCTCCTTCTCATTCTTAGAGGATATAGAATTTTTTAGTATTGTTATGCTGCAGGTTTGGAGAGCAATTTTGGAGGAGGATTTTAGCACTCAAGCTTGGATATTGCAACTTCTCTCTTCTTGACTTCTTCTTACATCCATGGCTATTCATGTAGATTAGATTCATGTTTATTTTCATAGATTAGATTTGCATATTTTCTTTCATAGATTAATCATGCATTGTCATCATTTAGATTAGTTTTCTTTCATGCATTGCAATCATATAGAGTAGATCACATTTTCATGCATTTGAATCTCTCATTTCATGGTGTACTTGCATAGGCACTAACTAGGTCAATGTGAGGGCCTCCATTTCAAACCTTTGCACTCCATGACTAGAGAGTTATGGATCAATATTTGAGGCCTCATTCTTGAGCAACCTTGGATGGAATAATTCATAGAAGTGTATCAACATTTTAGCACACAATATAGACATCATGGCTCATTTAATTTTCACCCTTTATATTTTTCCGCTTAATCTCCATCATTAATTTTCCCGCTTGATCCATCCTCAGCATTTGTGTTAAAAATACATTTCAAACTTTGTCGTCAGATCTTCATTGAATTTTAATAACTGTTTGATCAAATAAAAAACTTTATCTTGTACCTTGAAATCATCAATTTCTAGCTCCACATCTATGTCAGCCTCGGTTTGATTAAATTAATTTTTCAATAGTTGTGTCATCAATCCCTTGCTCGGTTATCACTATGCTCGGTATACACTGTGTTTTACTCTGGTATCATTGTCTCTTAGTGTATACAAAACTCTTCATTTTTTGACCACATAAACATTGTTTGTTCTAGATATTCAATTCACAACAAATGTTTTCCACCATAATAATGTTAGTTCTGGTAAAACAAATTTCCAAAGCAATGAGTCCTTGGTCTGTATTTGCAAAAGGGTCCTTTGTAAATTCTTGAAACCCTTGCTTTCATGTTTCAAAGTGTAAAATTTTGTCTTCAAACCCTCTGCATCGAAGTGGTTTCTAATTTTGCATTACGTTTTTGCCACTTAATTCATGTGTCTTTCATGTGTTCTTTTAAAAGGGTGCACATTCAATAGTTTGTAAGCTTCCTAATGCTGTGGTACTTTATTAATCCCTAAGTCTAAAGTTCGCAAGTACTTTATTAAACCACTATGTGTCAAGCTAGTATGTTTTGATCTAACAACTCACTTAATGGCTTAATCCCAAGGTGCATGACATCTATCTTATAATTCATTAAGCAGTAATGACACATGTTTTTGGTGGGTCCATCAATCAGAAAAGGTTTCAATAAACAATGAGTAGTTCCTATTTGATCCAACTACCCGCTTGATGACTTAATCTCAACAAGATCGAGATCTATAGCATAAGTCATTAAATATGAATGATGCGTGTCCCTACAGTGCCATGGGCCTTGTTGCAAGAAATTTGATGGAGATTAAAGTATAGATAGATCTGACGGTTGAGTTAATCACTTATGGCCAAGATGCGCACCATCTAATGTGTAAGTCATTAAGCAGTGGCAACGCGTAGCACTTGGCAGGCCCAAGACTAGTGATAAAATTTTATTAAAGTGGAGTCAAATTCCTTTCTGATCCAATGGCTAACTTAATTGTTTATCCCAAAGATGAAAAAAATCTATCAGGCAATTCATTAAGTCGATCTACCGTGTGTCCTGATGATGACGTGTATTACATTATGAGTAAAGGTGATTGCAGATTAAAAGATTGACAATTCAGAGAAGATCTAACGGTTGACTTGATCGCTTAATGAAAAAGTGAACAAGATCTATCATATAAGAGATTAAGCCATGATGCCACATGTCCCAATGGGTCCAATTGAGGTTGTAAAGAAGGAATTAAAGGCTGAGCAAGTACAAATTGATCTAATAGTTGACTTAATTGCTTAAAGGAAAAGTGACCGACATATAAAGTATAAGCGATTAAGTCATAATGATGTGTGGCATTTGGTGGGCCAAGTACAGTCTAAAGATGAGGTAAAGAAGATGCAGTTTTAGAAATATTGGATGAATTTCTTAATGAATTAAAGGGAAGATGCAGAAGATCTAGCATCTAAGCCATTAAGTGGTGTTGACGCGTGTCCAAGTTGTTAAAGTTGCATCTGCAATTAGTTAACTTAGGGTAAAGTAACATGTGGCCAGATTAAGAAGGATCAAAGGGTTGACTTAATGGCTTATAAGGAAGATGCACAAGATCTAATGTTTAAGCGATCAAGTCACACTGACATGTGTCCTTGAAAAATAGTATTTCCCATAGAATGATGAGAGCCACCTGATGAAAAAGATATTGTTGAAGATCTATGGTTCAAATTTAAAGTTCTCAGAATGGTTTCAATGAGTCATTAAGCTATGAGTTTCAAACCAGATGAATTGATTGCAGAGCATGTGGCCACTTCAGTAAAATTCAATGAGAAAGACTGATTTGATTGAAGCCATATAATTCATTGCTTAAGGTTGAAGCTGCCATAATCATCGAAGTGATTGAAGAGAAAATCAAAGTTGCAAAAATCTCACACTCTGTGTGACAAATTGTAGAATGGGTAAGTCTCTGTCATGCCCAAAAGTTGGGCAAAAAACACACGAACAAAATTTTTTAATAACGCACAAAAATAGGATACCCAAACAAACATAAGGGTAACATGTGCATGCAAAATGGTGCAAAAGGACAAACAAAACTAGAAAAGGTCTCAAGGAGAAGAATAGCTTTCATAGCTACCCTAAAGGATGTCTAAAGCTCCAAACTGGATATGCACGTAAACTAAGGCAGTTGATCAAAACTCAACTAGAGTTGACCAAAAGTCAACTGAACTCTAAAATAAGAGAAGGGACACGACGAGGGACTACTAAGCTCTAAAGACGTCATAGGCGTGCAAAATGAGGCAGTTGACTAGAAAGTCAACCCATGTTGACCAAAAAGTCAACTATCTCCGTTAGACATGAAATTGAAACCCTAGGGTCCAATGGGTACAGGGTACATCTGAGATGAAAATCGAGACGATCGAAGGAAGTTTGACTTATGGTATATAGATACGCCCTCTCACAAACTCACGCAATCCACCAGAAGAAGGTATATAGATACGCCCTCTATGACGCAATAGTCCATCAGACTCCAAGGCATACTCTGAAAACTTCCCCTCAAGGGGCCTTTGAGATTGAATCAACTCACAAATCTCTATGTACATCTCATCCTCTTGCAAGTGATGAAGGATGCGATCTCTCAAATCCGTGCCAGTAGACATAGAAGAAAGCTCATGCAGCCTCCTACTCAAGGCATCTGCGACCATGTTCTCTTTCCCTTTGATGTAATGGACATCCAAATCATATTCACATAAGAACTCCATCCATCTTCTCTGCCTAGCATTAAGGTTTGGCTGAGTGAAGATGTATTGAAGACTCTGATGGTCTGAATGAAGTTCAAACTGATGTCCTAAGAGAAAATGTCACCATCTGACTAAAGCATGCACCACTACTGTGAGCTCAAGGTCATGGGTAGGGTAGTTGAGCTTGTGAGTCTTTAGTTTCCTAGACTTGTAGGCTATAGCTCCCCCACCTTGCATAAGAACCACTCACAAACCATCGAAGGAAGCATCTGTGCATACCATAAAGTCTGTTGAAGGTTCTTGTACAACTAGAATGGGTGCACTGGTGAGTTCTCTCTTGAGTTCTTGAAAATCCTTATCACACTTTTTAGTCCACTCAAACTTCTTTCCCTTTCGCTGAAGAGAGGTAATGGGGTGTGCTACCCGAGAGAACCCATTAATAAACCATCTGTAGTAACCAGCTAAACCCATGAAACTCCTAACTTCAGTCACAGTGGCAGGTACTGGCCAATCCATGATGGCATCAATCTTTGATGGGTCTATTGAAATCCCATCACCTAAAATAACATGGCCAAGGTACTTGACCTTTGTTCTAAAGAAAGCACACTTTGACAAGCTGCCATACAACTGATTGTCTCTAAGACACTACAAAACTTGCCTCAAGTCTTCCTCGTGCTCTTTCTCATTCTTGGAATATATCAAGATGTCATCGAGAAACACAACTACAAACTTGTCAAGGAAAGTTTGAAATACTATGTTCATAAGACTCATGAACACAGCTGGAGCATTCGTAAGACCAAATGGAACCACAGTGAATTCATAGTGGCCATACCTAGTGCAGAATGCGGTGTTGTGAATATCACTATCCACGATCCTCAACTGATGGCAACCTGATTTGAGGTCTATCTTTGAGAAGACTTGGGCACCTTGCAACTGATCGAACAAGTCATCGATCCTAGGAAGTGGATACCAATTCTTGATGGTCACCTTGTTCAACTGTCGATAATCCATGCACAACCTAAGAGAGCCATCTTTCTTCTTCATGAAGATAACTGGTGCACCCCAAGGAGAAAAAATAGGATGAATGTGTCCTTTCTCTAATAGTTCCTCAAGCTATAACTTGAGCTCATTAAGCTCATTAGTGGTCATCCTATAAGGTGCTCTAGAAACTGGCTCAGCTCCTGGTATGAAATCAATGTGAAATTCTACTCCCCTATGAGGAGGCATACCAGGTAGCTCTGATGGGAACACGTCTGCAAACTCTTGAAGAATTGGGAAGTCATCAAGAGAAGTTTCCTTCTTTGTCTCTTCTTCCCTATTGTTGATGGTGATGGCATACAACTGGCATCCCTTCCGCATGCACTGCTTAAGCTGCATAGCAGATATCACACGGAAGGATACAGGCCTATGAACCCTAGTAATAACTGTATCTATACCATCATCATCAAAACATTCAATCCTCTTCTTACGACAATCTAGCTTGGCTCTGTGGGAACTTTGCCAATCCATGCCAAGGACTAGGCCGTAAGATCCAAGGGGAGTAACTCTGAGGTTAGTTATGGTGGTCATCCTACCAATCTGGATTGGGCAATTGCTAACCATCAAAGTTACAGAAACTCTAGCTCCTGAAGCTAACTCTACTTCCCAACTAACCTCTTGACTAGCTGCCACTAGCCTGCAATGTTCCACAATTGATGGAGAAATAAAGGAGTCAGTGGCTCCTATATCAAAAAGAATAGTAACATTGCTACCTCTGATCTTACCTGGGGCCTCAATAACGGAAGCTTGGTGCTTTGCCTGACGATTTTCCACTGCTGCAAAAACCATGTGGGATTTCCCCCTGTCCCCTACTGTAGGTTTTGAAACTACCATACGCTGACTACCACCCTGTGGGAACTCTCTAGCTAAGTGCCCCATGGCACCACATGTGTAACATGGCCCCCGTGGCTGAACCTGAACACCAGGAGGCCTAGAATACTGTGATCCTGTAGCCCTAGATGAACTGCTATAACCTCCCTTAGAGGACTGTTGAGTCCATGCTGGAGTGGTAACAGGTGCCTGAGATCTTTATTCCTTCTTAGGACCCTGAGACTGCCACTGCTTGGACTTGGAGCCCTGCTGAACCTGAGGTGCCCTTTGTCACTAGTTCTGTTGTGACTGTTGTGGTTGCTATTATTGTTGCTGCTACTGCTGTAGGGCCCTATATGTCCCAGAAGAGTTCCTCTGATTCCCTTTCCATGAGTTCTTCTGATATCTCAAGCCCTGAGATGAGGTATTGTGGTTCTGCGAACCATCCCTATAGTTCTGTGGGCCCCGGACTATCTCTTCAGCCACTAAGGCCCTGTCTACTGTGAACCTCAAGTTCCCTGAAGGTACCATGCATACCCTATCTAAAATCATAGGATTTAATCTCATGATGAACCTATTCACCTGTAGCTTCTCATCTCCCATGTATTCAACATAGGGTAGGAGATCGAGAAACTTTCCCTCATACTAGGCTACTGAAAGACCCCATTGCCGGAGGTCATGGAACTCATCTATACAGTGCTGTCTGAACTGCTTGGAAATATACCGCTCTTTGAAGAGCTCAAGGAAATCTCCCCAAGAGAGGGTATTGATGTCAATGAGACCCTTGGTCTCCTCATGCCTCCACCAAGTGGAGGCCCCATCTCTGAGAAAAAGGATAGCGAACCATGCCTTAAGGTTGCTGCCATAGTTCCACAACCCAAAGCACCTCTCTAGGCTCAAAAGCCAAGCCTCAGCTCCTACCCCATCTACTTCTCCTATGAAGGGAGGGGGTTTAAGCCTCATCAATTCTATAATCTGATTTCTGATGTCAGGGGGTGCCCTATCGAGTCTCTGTGCACCTCCCCTAGGAACACCACCTGGTACTGGGATGGACTCATCCTCCTGATCTTTCTGATTTCTCCCTGCTCTAGGAGGTGGGCTCCTACTCTCTCTCTCCTAATTAACAGGTGGCATGCGGTCAAGTATGAGTCTGGCCAAGTTCTAAAAGACCAACAAAAGCACTGCATTAGGATTGGGAGGGGGTTCAAGAGGTGGACTCTAATCCCTCCTATGATCCTCTACCTTGAGTTGTACCTCCACGCGTGCTGCGGGGATACGTCGTCAACCACGCCCTTGCTGACAGGCTTGACGAGTGATAGGTGACATCCTACACATGCAAGACAAATTTAGTGATAACATAGCGGGTTAGGTTCCCAATGTTGCTAAACATGGCTCTGATACCAAAATGTCATGCCCAAAAGTTGGGCAAAAAACACACGAACAAAAATGTTTAATAACGCACAAAAATAGGATACCCAAACAAACATAAGGGTAACATGTGCATGCAAAAAGGTGCAAAGGGACAAATGAAACTAGGAAAGGTCTCAAGGAGAGGAATAGCTTTCACAGCTACCCTAAAAGATGTCTAAAGCTCCAAACTGGATCTGTACGTAAATCGAGGTAGTTGATCAAAATTCAACTAGAGTTGACCAAAAGTCAACCAAACTCTAAAATAAGAGAAGGGACATGACGAGGGACTACTAAGCTCTAAAGAAGTCATAGGCGTGCAAAATGAGATAGTTGACTAGAAAGTCAACCCATGTTGACCAAAAAGTCAACTATCTCTGTTAGACATGAAACTGAAACCCTAGGGTCCAACGGGTACAGGGTACATCTGGGATGAAAATCAGGACGATCGAAGGAAGTTTGACTTATGGTTGACCAAAAGTCAACCATGCACGACGCTGGTCAAAGGTAGCAATAATACCTTTAAAAGGTGTGTATCGCGAAGATAAAGGGGGTGCTATGACCCGTTAGATAAAAAAACGTTACCTAAGTTTAAAATTAAAAAAATGAATGATTAGATTAAAAATTTTAACGAATATAACTTAATACCTTTTCTTTTAAACATTATAACTTTAATATAAACAATTAAATTTAAATCCCCTAAAAGAACATTTTAACAAACATCTTAAGTTGAAATAAAATCAATTTTAATCCCCATCTAAATTAAATCAACCTTAATCTAAAGAAACCTATATACTAAATTTAAATTCTAATAAAAGCATCTAATTTTATTTTAGTCTACAAATTTTCTTATCCTCCTTTTTTTTTTTAAAATCAAGTCACAACCTAATTAATAATATAAAAAAAATGAAAATAGGGTTTAAAGCCCTAAGCGAAACGCAGGGGGGGAAGGCGAGTGTCAGTTTGGTGGTGTGGTGGCCGTGGTGGCGGCGGCACCACCCGCTGTGTAAAATGCAAAGGGGGCGGACGGGGCGGCCGACGCCGGCAGCGGTGCCTCCCCACTGTGCTACGCACAGTGGGTGGCCCGCATACCGCGCGACCCCACTTTCAAAGCAGAAGATGGGGGGCTTGGCCCTCCCCAAAACATTACAAACAAAAATAAAAATTTCAAAAAAACATTAGCGCTTAGCGCTATGCGAAATCCGCAGTGGTTTTTTTATTATTATTTAATAATTATACATGTAGCAAGATTTTATATATATATATATATATATATATATATATATATATATATATAT
>MU227859.1:1878857-1890071 GCA_018584345.1 Thuja plicata | reverse complement strand
TTAATACTAATAAGAAATTTTGAACTTGATCATACTATGAAATATAAGTTTATAAGTTTGCTACTAACCATCCAAATATTCATCCAAGTAAATACTTAAACATATAAATTATGAAATTTTCAATTTCATTTTTTTTTTCTATATTTTTAAATAGAGAGAAATTACAAGTCCGATTTAAATCTCAATCTCCTTCTAAGGATGAAGGATTGAAAACAATACAAGGTTGCAAATTTCTTCATGCCACACTACAACTCTGCAGAAAAGAAATCTACCAATAATAAAGGTTACAATGCTATTCTCTTTTTTCAGGATCCACTTTTTCACTACCATGGATCTGCAAAATCTCTAATCCTTCTGAGACAACATGATGGGTGAGGATTGACCATGGAGGCTCACCTCCAAACCTAGGCCTTTACAAGGCCACTCCCGAGCTTGGGGATCCAATCTGAAACGGGTTACAAACAGAAACCACCCAACAAGCAGGAAATGAAAAAGGAGTCTCAAACATAAGAAAACTTCCCAATACCAGGATGAACATGAGGAAGTATCTCCAAGAGACATTCCAGAAAAAGGGGTAGTGGTAGACCTCACTGAAGGAGAAAGCCAAGAATACACATAGAATACATAAGCCTCACATGGTCTTGATAAGGACCATCTTTACAAGATGCTATCCTGAATAACCTCCTTATACCTCCTAAATGGCCTCAGGCCCATCTTGGCTTCATGGGTATCATGTTACCCAAAGTTTATCCCTCCTCACATGGGAGCCTCTACACTTAACAAGAATCATTTCCACTACCCCTCCAAGGCTACTCTTCCCTCCCAAGGGTGAGTGTACCTCGAAGACCCATTCAAAATAAAGCACAAAATAAAGACATTGAGAATAAACATTTAAATTTTCAACATAAAATAAAAGCTTCAAAACCCATAAGACTCCATTAATGGATTCCTTGAGCTCAAGAACACACACATAAACATAACAATAACTTTAAAATAATTTCCAACCTTAATCCAAGCTAAGGTGTGAAGAGGAAAGTTGTTGAGCTATCCTTCGTAAGCTTCCTTCTCCAAAGGCTCCTTCAAACTGAATTCTGTCGCTAAGGGTAGAGAGTGGGTGAACACTCAACTCATCTTAAAATCTCTCCTAAATAGGAAAACATCCAACATGAGAAAGGATTAACCCAAGGGTGAGGTAACTCTAACCAATCCTAAACTAAACCACTTCCTAACCCTCCAAGGGTGAAGTCAAAGGAAACATGGGTAGAAGAGAGAGTGAGGTTAACCAAAGTCACACTCCTCTTCCAAATTCGCTCAAATTTGAAAATGACACTTAAAGGGAGTAATAAATGAGTTTAGAGACTCATTAATGATAGAAAATTACCCCTAACCCATAGGGTACCAAGTTGGGTGACTAAAACTGACCCCGGTTACCCCCTAGAAGCCCAAAAGACCCTCTAAAACTCACCCTGAAGTTAACCTACGGATTTCTAAGTCAAAGAGATTTTAGAAACTTCTAACCCTGGGGTAAGCTTGGGTACTACTCCTAGATGACCTTAGTTAACCCTTGACTTACCTTGGTTTCCCTTTTACTAGCCATGTCAATAATTAAATTACAACACTTGCCAAATTTGGCACATAAAATTAAAACATTAGACATGACTTAATAACATGAACATTTTACTAATTTAATAACACACATGTAAGCCACGTTCATGAAATAAACACATAACAATGAGGTCCATGTATCTTTATAAAGACAGGACCTTGGAAAGCACGGGTATTTATATAGGCTCCAGTACTAGGTCCCCGATTTAGATCCATGGCCAACTCTTCCTGCACACTCAATGCACACATCAGTAGATCCAAAACAACATGATATGAAACATAACATAACGTCAATAATATATGTAAGAATATAAACCAAATTGCATTTAGAACTAAAATATCCTAGCATCGGTTTCCTAAACCATTTTCATCATATTACATTCATACATTTAGATCCATATAAGACATCAACATAAGCTAAAACTAAATCAGAACATAAACATCTCAAAAGTAACATGACTACAAAATCAGGTGCTTAATATATAACACAGGATTCCATCGATCCTCAAATGTATAAAAAGTCTCTCTAATAGTCAAAGTATGTCAAAGCATAAACTACTGAAAGCATTAGAACAAAATAGTAAAACTATAACAGTCTAATGTAGGTCTCACAGTCTCCTGATTGAAATAGTAAATTGATGCTTGCAGTAGCGTTTCAAATTATAAAAGATTTACAAGAATATTGATATAACTTGATATCATTACCGAAAGAAGCCCTAAGTTTAGAAGATGGCCCCTACAATTGAACTCACTAGTAAGGTAGTGTACAAAGATAGAAATGTGCAGGATGACCTCATACAATAGTTGAGTCAATCTACAAATGATTATACCTAGATTAAGATAATTTTTCTGGTAAATCCTTGTTTTAGAGTCGGGGAAGGTTTGTATGATATGGGTAAATGGGTCAATGATGCCAAGGTCAGCACTAGTAGTCTAAATCTATTCAAAAATTCTTTTAGCCAGAGAAATGGTCCCTCCCCAGACTGCAATATATGGAATCTAGATGTAGGCAAGTTGATAGTTCTTGGAGTATTTATGGATACATATTTGTTAATTATAATAGCCAAAAGCTATGATAAAGTATCCAGGGTCCTGAGAGATACAAATAGAAACATATTGTTAAATGTCACAGTTGACGAAATCACAAAAGTCTTCAATTTGAGTGACCTCTCGGTTCAGATGGATGATGTAGATTTTGACCACTTCAAAGAGGTATATCAAAATAAAAAGGTATACTACAGAAATGAGGCATTGAAAGGGTATTTCTACAAGATAGGGGGTCTCATGGTAGTAGACCCTAACACACCAGAGCCTTTCAAACTAGATTATTTTAATAGCAAGGCTAGAGGGATGTATAGTGCCCTGTGCCATGTGCTGGGAGAGGATGAGGAGACAAAAATGCATGTCCATTTTATTCTTATAGTGGTTCAAATTGTGCATCCCCACATGTCTATTATTTTTTATTATGCTACCTACATTTTTGACTTGATGCATCAAGGTTTGATAGGCATTAAGGATTCTAAGATAGTCAAGCCAATGGGATGGTATTCTATGATGATGCATATGATTTTATTTAATAATATTGACTACTTTGAAGAAGAAATGGATCTCACCAAGTTTCATGATGATGAAGGTTTTCCTATTCAGTTGTGGAGTACTGACTTGTCTTGGGACAGGAAAGAGGCTAGTTTCATAAAATTTGATAGATCTTTGGCCTCTAGGCTTAGAGAATTATTATGTATGGACAAACCAAGGATTCATACAGATGTATTGAGACTTTTGAGACCATTAGAATATGTTGCAGAATTGAAGATTGTTCACAATTGGGGTGATTTAATTTTATACCCTGTCTCAACAGTCATTAGGGTTTATTATTTCAGGGGAACTCCAAATATCCTCCCTTACAAAGTTCCACTCAAGATTGGTCTAGTAGAAATTCTTAGACAGCTAGGTGGGTTGCAAGAGGAAGCATTGAATGGTAAGATGAAAGGTAATATTTTCCCTACCCTCACAATAGTTCATCATTTTATCATTACTAAAGGGGGATGGACCCCGTTTAACAAATAACTGGAGCCATATCAGTTGGCAACATTAGTGGTGAGATGTGCAGACAATGAGGGATTTATCATTAACATGTTCAGGAAGAGAACCAAATGCTTGGATTTAGATCATGAGTTCAATTTCCTTGAAGATATAATAAGAAATAAGTTTGATATGATGGAACAAGAGATTAAGAAGGAGAAATGGTGAGCATATAGAAAATCTTTAAATTTCATCCATCATTTTGACCAATCTTATGATCTCTTAAAGGCATTTGCACCTTGGGAAAAGAAGGTAGAATTCCTAATGAGCATATTTGAATACATAATGCAAGCCCTGGACTAGAAGAAGAACAAAGTGATGGAAACAGAGCCAGAAAAGGCTAAGGTTGTTCTGAGAAGAATTTCATAGGGTAGGGTTGTCCCACCAGGGAAATATGTAGTCTACTAATGAAGGGGTTATAGCACAATTCTACCCAGAGATGAAAAGGCCTTTGAGGAAAAGGGAAAAAGGCCAGTAGACACACTAGTGCCCAAACATTTCCATCCCCAAAAAGGCAAAGGGTGGAAGGAAAAGAGAAACAATAGGGTTATATTTATCCCCCTTCTTAGTCTCCCCTACACATGGATGATCAGAGCATTGTTGAACAATTGGTGAAGATGGGAAATATTGGACACATTTTTGTCACAACCTAAGAGTTACAAGGAGTGTCAAAGGCACCCAAGCATGCATCATTGGATCTAACAGTAGTAGAATTTGCAGGAAAAGAGTTGGACCCTATAACCAAATAGGCTAGTGATGAGTTCTTATCTGATGATGAATTTGGTAAGGCTAGGGCTTTTATAAAATTCTTGTGGAGAATTCACATTGATGAATTCAAAGAAAATTTTTAGAAGTTTCAAGATGATCAAACTAATAGAGACAAGGATGGCATTGAGAAGGAAGTGAAATAGGAGATGATGGCTAAATTTGATAAGATCTCCCCTGAAGAAGGCAAGGAATTAGTTAAGAAATAAGGAGTCCTCATCTTACCTCAATGGGATCTTGTTGATGCCATCATATTTGATGCTATGAGGAAAGAAATCAAACTAGTGCACAATAGTGGAACATCGAATGGTGTCAAATTCAGTGAAGATCATGCAGCCCTAGTGATATGGTCTCTAAAAAGGAAAGAAAAAAGAAGAACTAATAGAGGTGATCAGGCTAAACATGTAGGTAGCCTTGTGGTAAAATGAGTAGTAGACACCTCAGGGGTAGACAAAGATAGCCTTACTCTGGAAAGAAAAAAATTGAGCTTAAAGGTAGCTGAGAAATAAGAAGATGCACTCGAAATCCTGATGGAAAAGTATGAGGTAGTCATGAAGGCTTGTAACAATGAGAAGATAAAGTCCATTGAAAAGGACAAGAAGATTTCCATCCTTGAAGGTAAGAAAATAGTTTAGTTTGTTCCTCAAAGGATGATTACAAAAGAGCCTCACTAGCCATCATCAACAAATCCCAATCATAACTTACCCTCCTTCTCCCCTACCATCAAATCTTGCTACACAAGAAGAATTGGAGCAAGAGAAAGAAAGATTAATCACTGAAAGAATCGAGCTGGAATAATGAAAGAAGAATTGGGTTGAAGAATCTATAGCATTTAAAGAAGTAGAGGCATGGGTAAATAGAAGTATGCTGATAAGATACATTCCACCCTTAGACATTACACTCAGGAATTAGTTCCTACTACCATTTATTCACAAGGGAAGAAAATTTTTAGCATATTGAATGAATACAATGCATATAAGGACAAATGGGATCAAATGGTGGATAGTGTAGACACCTAAATTTGACCACATGTATCTTAATCATCCAAATTTATAAATCTCAGCCAATTGCCCCTAATCTCATCAAAATGCATTAAAATGGATCAAAATAAAATCAAATGGACATTTATCAAGCAAAGTGGACAAAAAATCAAATTAAATCAAAAGATTAAATAATCATTAAATCAAATAATTAAATTCAAGCCTAAAAGGGATTAATCAAATTATGCAATTGATTTTAATCAATTAATTGTATAGTTTAAATCAAAAAATCAAATCCAACCCATTTATCCTTACGTGGCTAAATTAATTAAATGATTGAATTAAATAATTCTTAATTTCTTTGAGGACAACCACTAAATTTTCCCTCCATTTGAAATCACCTCAAAGCTTTTTACTCAACCAAGGCTTGACCATGATCAATTCACTCTACCCCCTACCCTTGGGAAATTGCTATAAATACAAGCCATTTTCTTTGTATTTGGTATCCAAGAAATTCAAGAGCAAAGCATCCTTATTATAGGCCTTTGGAGAGCATTTGATAGTATTTGATAGTATTTCAGTATTTGCATAACGTTTAGAGCATCATTTTGAGAAGCATTTGTTGATTTCATAGCATGAATCATGAGCATTTGAATAGAAAGCACACATATCTTTGAGAATTTGAGCTAGATTAGAGCATTTTTATCAATTTTTCTCATTCTAGGATTGTCCTTGAGAGAGATTAAGGCTGAGAGATCTCTTAACAAAGCTTAGATAGAGAACCATGAGATGTCATGGATTTAACTTCAATTCTTAGATTAAATTATATTTTTGTTTCCATAGAGTTGTTGTTACTAATCCTAATTTCATGAAGGTGTAATCTCACACACACAAATGGCACCCACTGTGGGGCTTTAGGCCTCATTTCTAACATTTTCATCTTAAAATTTTGTGTGTTTTGCATAATTTTTCTTGTTATTTTGCATGAAATAGGAGAAGAGATGCCTACGAAGCATTCATAGCCGCCTGTGAATAGTAAAGTGCCATGTACAAAGTTTCTTTCTTCTCTGTCTTTCATTCTTAGGCCACCTATGAGATAAAGTGTGTCGCCTGTGAGATAAAGTGTGCCACCTAGATCTGTTAAGCGACGCCTGTTAGCGACTAAAGACTGCTTGTGAATGTTCAAGAGCCATGTACTAGCAATGCTTGACCGCACTTTGCACTTTCTATGCCACCTATGGTTTTTATTTGGCCGCCTGTGGAATTCCCAGAGCCGCCTTTTAAGATTTAAAAGCTACTTTCAAAGTTTTTATTTACGCTTAGTAACAGTTAAAAGCTGCATATTAGCTGTTAAATACCGCGTAGATATTTTTCTTTAAATCAAATTTTTGATGATTTTCTCACTGTTTTAACTCTCTGTGTTTTTCATTGTTGCAGATAAAAAATCATCCGAAAGTGTAGAAACCAGAGAAGCGAGTCACAAGGCCTAGCAAAGAGGTAAGGATTAAAACTAAACATGATAAACAAATGCATGCATCTAATCTTTTGGAAAGCTTAAAAGAAGAGGAACATCTTTATGATGATTATGTCAAAGTTTTCTTTGCTTATAGAACAAGGTTTCCCACTCTTTGAATAAATTTTCATTTCTAGTTCTTTAAGCTTGGTTTTGTGCAAAATTTGATTAAAAGAGAGCTTAGGAGTGATTTATCTTTTGAGATTTCCAAGTTTTTCTTCACTTTGTATTTTTTGTGTTGACTGACTTTTTGGAGGAGCTAGAGTGGGAACGATCGCCACTAGGTGAGTTTAAAATAAGCATAAATCGATAAAAAATGTGCCTAGCTTTTGCTAGCTTCTCAAATGAGGTTTTTTATCTTATCAAGTTTGCATTGATTAAATTGTGGCTTTCATTTAAGTCTAGTCTAATTAGAAAAACCTCTATTTTGTCCAAATTGAACAAGCATTAGGCATATGCTCTTCACTTTTTGAAGTGAATCAAAAATACAAACATGCAAAGTCAATTTGGTAGAAAGACAAGGATAAGGAATTGAACCACACATTTCAATTTTAAGAACCTCCTTGTTAAGGGGTTGAAAAAGAACAAACTTGCTTGAAGTGTTTGGAACAAAGGAAGACAATAGGGATATTCTCTTCACTCTTTGAGTGAATCAAATTCCCAACCTTGTTGGACTAAGTTCAATTTTTTCTTTCCATATACATGCTAGATAGAATAAAGCTTTAGAGGGTCTACCTCCTGAGAATTCCTTTACAAAGGTGGTGAGAGGGAACGACCCAAAGTGGGAGATAATCGCTTGTTCCATGATATCATCTAACCCATTATAAATAAATGCACTTTACCTTAATCAGAAAGTGACTAAACCATGTGCAAGTCATCCTCACTTCCTTGGGTAGTCCTTCGGTATTGCGCAAAATCATACTTTCGTGCATGTGGGAAGCCTGCAAGGGGGTAAAGGATCTTGGCAAGATTTAGAATGGAGGTGAGTTAAAACCTTGTTAAAATAGCAAACCTACCTTTGTAGAGCCATTGTTAAAATCCAAAATTGTTTGACTCTAAGGTAGATTGTTTGGAAGAAATTCTTGTGCATACCCATAAAAACATTTGAGAACATACACTTTTAGTGTTGTTTTAGGGATATGGTACAATTTTTATGTGTATGTTGAGCTTGTACTTTATTTTCACGCAATATTCTTTTTTGACAAATCTGATCAAAGCCTTTAAAATTTTAAATCAAAAAAATAACAAAAAAATTGACAATTTCAACTTTGATCAGCAAAGAGCCATGTACCAACAATTCAAAACTGCATACAAACAATCCTAGACCGCTTACAACTTTGAAATGCCACTTGTAAATATTCAAAATCTGTGTAAGCCACTGGAAAGTGTCGTGTGTCAACAATTTAAAACCACCTATCAATAGGCAAATGTCGCCTACTACTGGAGAGTGCCACGTACAAGAATTCCAATGATCACGTATCGACAATTAAAGGTTGTCTACACACAAGTAAGAGCCACCTAGAAACAAAGAAGGGAAAACAACGGATATATACCGAGGGTTTGAAAACAAGAAAATTCCATTTTTGGATACCCTTTTGGATGTTTTACCTCTGTGTATACTCAACTAGATCAGAATCTGCCATTATTGAACATTTTGCAAAATCATACACAGATTGATCACTTAAGTGAGATAAAAGCCTAGGCTCTTCATTTGATTTATGTTAATTCCAATTTTTATGCAATCTCATTACATTAAGGCTACCCTACAATCAAACAGATCTTATCTAAGGAAAGAGTGTCCTTTTCTGGGTGATCCTTTTAGTTCTTCAAGACCTTTACAAGAACCTATCAAGGAAACATAACCAATAATGTATTTTCCATTTGGCCATATAGATCTTGATCAAATCAACCATGTAAACAAGAATATGAACAACAATGGAGGGGGAAATGTTGATCCTAACAACCAAGGATCCAATAAAAACAACAATAGAGGAGCAAACAATGACCCTAACAATCAAGGGTTGAACCATAATAACAATGGGGGAAACATTGACCCTAATGATGAGGAGTTAACTGATGAAAAGGTTAATGAAGCTATGCAAAGTCCTTTCTTCGTGAAGCTTATGGAAAAAGTGTTGGAAAAAGACAAGGAAAAGTACTTTTTAGACCTAGCACAAACGGGTCTCAAACTTCCACATGATTATGATGTCAACAAACTTAAACAAGAAGAAGCTGAGGCTAATCCCATTGACATCATGAACAATAAATTCCAACTTTTCCAAATGTAATTGGACATGATAAAACAAAGTGGGGTTCATAAACCCTTTTCTATCAAAGCTTTGTACCTATTTCCATTTGATAAGTCTTTAATCATGGTTCCATTTCCAACAAATGCTATTTTTCCTAAATATGACAAATATGAAGGAACAACTGATCCTCAAGATCACTTAAGGGGATTTTGTGCCTTAAGTCTAGAGTTCATTCATGAAACAACTTACCTAATGAGGTTATTCCCTATAAGTTTGGGAGGTATGGCAATGGAGTGGTTTTCAAAGTTACCCTCTGGCATTCAAACCTTTGAAGAATTGGCCTCTAAGTTTGTAACCCATTATTCCTATAGCATCAAACATGAGGTTACAATGCTTAATTTATGTAACACCAAACAAAGAGGAGAGGGATTCCTAATTTTCCTACAACGATGGAGAGCGGTATTTGCTAGATACCCTCGAAGTGTACCCGAAAAGGAGAAGATGGATATTTTTGTAAACAACTTGAATCATGAAATGAACTATTGATTAAGGCTACAATGTATGAGGTCATTCCAAGACCTAATTGAGAATGGGGTGACAATGGAGGAGGTATTGGTAAAAATTGGAGAAATTAAACTTTACAAGGATAATAAGAATAACAACAACAACAATACCTCCAACACTAACCAAAATTGCAATCCTCCTAACAACAACCTATTTTGGATGAAGAATAACAACAGTAAAGGATTGGTTAACAATGGATTGGTAGAGGCTAACACTTTAAAGGCCACTCCTTTCAATCTCACCCAAAATTTTGTTCAAGCCAATAATGTGAATCAAGCACCCAAAGTTCCCTTTAACAACAACACTAATAACAACTTTGGGAATACTCAAGGGGCTTACAAGCCTAAACATTTCTTTTCACCTACACCCAAAAGGACATTCACTAATTTGGGTGAACCATTAGAAAATGCATTAAGGAGAATTATTGCAAATAAACTTATTGACTTACCAAAGGCTCAACCATATGAACCTCAAATCAAGCCAAATTGGTGGAGTGAGAATAACCATTGTGAGTATCATCAAAATAGGGGACATAAGACCAATGATTGTATGTGTCTCAGACATGTGGTACAAGATCTCATAGACAATGGTGTGATAAAATTTGAAGGCCCTCAAACTAATGAAGATCACACAGCCTTTAAGACTACTTTCTATAAACATGAAAAAGGAGAATCTTCCAACTCAAACAATGGAGGAAATAGTGTGAATAATGTAAGAGGCAATAATAATGTTAACTTTGTACACACGTATGATAATACTATCAATGCTATATCTGGCCAGGAGAGTACTATCAATGTTGTTGTGATCAAAGATCAACCTAAAGTGGAAACCTCTAATGCCATCACAAGGGGGAAAGCCTCAAAGGTTACCCTACAAGGGGGTACTCCTATTATTATTGGCCCTACAACACCAAATATTTTGGCTAAACAAACACCACCCACAATAAAGCCTTATATTTTGGTAGATCAATTACAAAAGACTCCAGCACAAATATCAAGTTTGGAGTTGTTGAAATTATCTCCTAATCACAAGGAGATTTTAGAAAAGGCCTTGGTTGAGACCACCATTCCTATAAAATTGGAGGAAGATAAATTTCAGAACATGGTAGGACATCTCATAGCCCCTCATTGTCTTTCATTTTCAAAGCAAGATGATATGTCTATCACACATCCTCAAAACTTACCCTTGCATATAGAGGTATTAATCCAAATCTATAGGGTCAAGAGAATTCTCATAGATTGGGGATCTGGTCTTAATATTTTCACTTTAAACCTTGTCAAGTCATTAGGGTTAACCGAATCTTCCATTGATCTTGAAAAGAAAATAACCATTAAGGCTTATGATGAGGAGGAAAGATCTTCAAAGGGTATGATCATTCTACCAATTCAAGTGGGACCTATCAAAAAAGATACCATATGTCAGGTCCTTGATATGAAATTGACCTACAATATCTTAC
>MU227859.1:1847198-1878634 GCA_018584345.1 Thuja plicata | reverse complement strand
AGGAAAGTCCAAAACCAACATCAAATGTTACATCAACTTCTAACCCTATTCAAACTAACTCAACTACATCAACTAAGGGAAAAGAAAAGATGAGTTATGAGGGTTCAAATTCAAATGATAATTCAGTATAGACTTCAAAATTGAGAATGGAAACTTTGAAACCCACTAAGGAGGAAAGAGAACAAACTAAGAAAGATCATTATGAAAAGACGAGTGATCTGATGAACCAATTTGAGAAACAATGCAAAATTCACTCAAAAGGGGTAGGGGAATATTTTGTTTCCCTATTTGATTTACCTACATATCCAAGGACACATGGGAAGCCATCCAAATATCATCAACCTCATAAATACAATTACCATTATGTAAGAGAATGTGATAAGAAAGAAATGGAAAAAGAGGATAATGAAGTTTTGCAATGGCTTTAAAAAGAGGAGGATAATTCAGCTAATCCCAATGAAAGGGTGCAACATATCAACATCCAAACTGATCAATATGGAAAAGGATTTGATATCATGAAGAAAATGGGGTATAAGGGAAGAGGACCCTTACAATTTTGACATAGAGGGTTGTTAGAATATATTGAACCAGTTTGGAGAGCAAAAGAAGAGAAATCCAGCATAGGTTTTCAACATAAAGGAGAAAGTTCAAGTCCCATGAAGGATTTTCATGCACATATTCATATGGTAGGTTCTAAAAGTGAAGATAATTCTAGGGATTATGAGTGGGATTCCTTGTCCAAAGAATCTTTTCATGACATAGAGGTTGATACCATTCACACTTATGCAACTCCTCCTAAAGTTGAGAATCAAGAACATGTGACTCAAAGTTTGAATTCAACTCAAACATCAAGTGAACCTCAACAAGTCAATGTAGAAAAAGCACCTCTTTACACTCAATGGGTAGGTGAACCTTGGATACCTTCATGGGTGGGAGATTCTAACCTAGTATTTAATCCACATGCTTTCTTTCCCATGGAAATCTTAGAGGACTTTGATGAAGAGGATTTTGATCCTTCTTCCATGGACCATCTTGAAGAGGCACATGTCATAGACCTTGGCGATACAATGTATGAACCATAAAATTAAGTCATGTCCTTAAATCCTTCAAATGAAACTCCATCCAATGAATCCTTGTCCTTAATGCACCTCAAACTTATTGATTGGGATCTTTCCAAGCCAAATGACTTACTCTACTTCCCAAATGACAATGCAATGGCCTTATACCTCAATGCGGTTGAACCTCATTCTTCCATCAATGAATTCACTCTAGACATGATGATAGGGGAAGGTATTCAACCTCTTAATCCAAAAAATGAAGAGAAAATATACAAAAAAAGAGAAGGTCTAGTGGTGAAAACCACCATGTGGCAGTACTAGACCCAAAAAAAAAGTAAAAATAAAGGATGTTTCTGAAGGTGAAAACCCAACTGTGGCACCTAAGGGAGAGAGGCTGGAAACCTTACCAGCTCATGAAGATGAAAGATCACCTATACTTATTGAATCCACAGAAAAGGTTAATATTGGAACATACGAGGATCCTAAATTTATTCACTTGGCCACATCTTTGAGTCCCTTGGAGAGAAAATAATTCATTGAATTATTTCAAGAAAAACAAATCAACTTTGCATGGTCATATGCTGACATGCCTGAATTAGATCCAATTTTCATAATGCATCGTTTAAATGTGAAACCAGGGTTTAAGCCTATCAAGAAGAAGTTGAGAAAAATGTATCCACATGTAGTGCTTTTAGTCAAAGAAGAATTGGAAAAATGACTCAAGGCATGATTTATAAGAGTAATTGCATATGCCGAATGGATCTCCAACATTGTACCGGTTACCAAAAATGATAAAACCATAAGAGTTTAGATGGATTTCAGAGATTTAAACCTTGCTTGTCCAAAAGATGACTTTCCATTACCCAGCATTGATGCTATTGTCGATCTCACTGTGGGGCATTCTATGTTTTCACTTACGGATAGATTTAGTGGGTATAATCAAATTCACATTGCACCTAAGGATCAAGAGAAGACAACCTTTACATGCCCATGGGGTACTTTTTGTTGGAATGTAATTCCATTTGGTCTCATAAATGTCAGAGCCACTTATCAAAGAGAAATGACTACCATTTTCCATGACATGATGCACACCTTTATGGAAGATTATGTGTATGACATTCTAGCTAAGTCACATAAAAGAAAAGATCATTTATCCATACTTGAAAAGATTTTTACAAGGCTAGAACAATTCAAAGTGAGACTCAACCCAAAGAAATGTGCTTTTGGGGTACAATCTGGAAAACTCCTAGGGTACATTATTTCTGCAAAAGGCATTGAAGTAGATCCTAAAAAAGTACAAGCAATAATGGACATGGATATTCCAAATAATATTAGTCAAATGAGGTCACTTCAAGGAAGGCTTCAATCCATAAGGTGGTTCATTTCTCAATTGGCAGAAAAATACCATTCTTTCACAAGGTTGCTACATAAAGACACCATCTTCACATGGGATGAGGAGTGTGATAAAGCCTTTACATTGTTGAAAACATACTTGATGAATCCACCTATCTTGATGTCACCAATTCAAGGAAAACCTTTGTTACTCTATATTTCAGCAACGGAAAAATCTGTAGGAGTCTTATTGGCACAAGAAGATGATGAAGGAAAAGAAAGAGCTATCTACTACTTGAGTAGAACATTGATCAAATATGAATTAAACTATAGCTTCATGGAAAGAGCTTGCCTAGCAGTGGTATTTGCCTCTCAAAAGTTAATACATTATATGTTAATGCATAAGGTGAAGCTCATAGCCAAAATTTATCCCTTAAAATACTTACTTAGAAAAACATCTTTCACTAGAAGGATTGCAAAGTGGGTAATGGTGCTTAGTGAATTCGACATTGAATATGTTGATAGGAAAGTGATCAAAGGTCAAGTTATTGCCAATCAATTGGCTGAATATCCTCAAGAATATACACATCCTATTCAAGTGGAGTTTCCAGATTCCAAAATTGTTAATGTGGAAGCTAAGACATGGACTTTATACTTTGATTGATCTTATACCAAAAATTGTAGTGGAGCAGACATTCTTTTGATTATACCACAAGGTTACACAATCCCAAAATCCTACAAGTTATTGTTCCCTTGCACCAATAACATAGAAGAGTATGAAGATTTGGTCATAGGTATCAAGATGGCCTTGGAATGGAATGTCATAGAATTACAAGTCTATGGGGACTCTCAATTAGTCATCAATCAAGTTAATAATGAATATAATACCAAGGATTAAAATTTGATGCCTTACAAAAGATTGGTGGATGATTGGACAAAGTACTTTTCTTTGATTAATTTTGAACAAATTCCAAGAGACAAGAATAGAGCAGTGGATGCAATGGCTACTTTGGCATCTTTGCTTCAAATGCTCGATCAAAATGAAAAGTATGAGTTCTTGGTGGAAGAATTGGTTAAACCAGCATTTGACCTACCTGATACCCAAATTATTTCCCTTCTAAATGGACATGACTCACCATGGTATGGACCCATTTATGCCTACCTAACAAATCAAACCTTACCCATAGACCAAACCCGTGCTCAAAAATGAAATTTCATAAGACAACTGGCTCGTTATACCATCCTTTCTAACACATTATATCGTAAAGGTCTTGACAGAATGCTCCTTAGATGTCTAGAGGAAGATGAATCAAAATTAGCTTTAAAAGACATCCATGAGGGGATTTTTGGGTCACATTCAAATGGCTTAAACCTAGCTAAGAAAATCCTACGCATGGGGTACTTTTGGAAAACCTTAGAAAGAGATGCTTGTCAGTTTGTCAAAGTTTGTGCAAAATGTCAATATCATGGAGACATGATCCATGCATCGGCACAAGAGTTACACCCATTTGTCACACCATGGCCATTATATCAATGGTGCTTTGATTTGATTAGCATGATTTATCCACCTTCTACAAATGGACACAAGTATATTCTCATGGAAACATAGTACTTCACTAAATGGGTTGAGGCTGTCCCTTTAACAACTACAATGGGGAAGAAAATTTCCATGTTTATCCTAAATCATATCATTTATAGGTATGGCATTCCTCACGCCATGATCACAGATAATGGAAAAAAATTTAAGAACAAAGATGTTGATGAAATTTGTGACACATTCCATATTACAGATCATTATTCATCCATTTACTATCCCCAAGGTAATGGACAAGAAAAATCTACCAATAAGAACATCCTCAAAATCCTTAAAAGATCAGTTGGTAAGTTAGGAAGAGATTGGCATCTTCAAATCAATCCAGCATTATGGGCCTATAAGACTAGTATTCGCACCCCGACAGGAGCTACACCTTTTTTATTGATTTATGGGGCCGAAGCCATTCTACCTTTAGAAGTTGAAATACTATCCCTAAGAGTATCATTTCATGGATTAATCACAGATGAGGATTATAGAGTTGCCTGACTTCAACAATTGGAGATGTTGGAGGAACACCAAACTCAAGCATATGATCATTTGAAGGTATATCAAAATCAAATTTTAAGGAACTATAACAAGCATATTAAACCAAGAACCTTTCAAGTGGGAGATCTAGTATTAAGAGAAAATCCAAAAAATTAGGTTGATAGAGAAAAGAAAGGAAAGTGGGAAGCAAATTGGCTTGGTCCTTTTGTCATTGTTTCTTCTTTTGGAATGGGGACCTACAAATTGGCCGATTGTGATGGAGATGAATTGCAAGAACCTATCAATAGCATTCATCTTAAGAGGTTTCACACCTGATTCAGAAGAAAGAGTATCAGAGGAAAGAGTATAAGTTGAGAGTATCAGATGAGTCAGCATCACTTTTGTACATGGAAAAAGTCAAAAATACAAAAAAATGAGAAAAGATCAAAATACAAAAAAAATCAGAAAGGATAATAGCCAAAAACATTGAAAAAGAGAAAAATAAAAAAAAATTTGAAAAAAGAGAAAAGTGCCTTGGTGAAAACCTAGCAATAGGTTCCTTGGTAGAAAAAAGAGAAAAAGAGCAATAATCCCAAAAGATGAAATTCTAGAAACAGACGCCTTTTGTCCCTTAGGTCTTTCCTAGTCACATTTGTACATATTGCATTTCATCATCTCATTTGTCCATATCCTCATTGCATCCATCATTTGTGCATAGTCCTAATAAAGTCTCAAAGCTACATTTTGTCACATCCTAGGTTCATTTTCCCTAAGTTTCACATTGATCACATTTATCACTTGGGGGCACGCATCATGGTTTTTTGGTACCAAATGGATTCAATAGTGCAACATCTTGGTCACACATTAGAAGTAGATTTTCAAATTTAGAGGAGAGATATTTTGGAACCTTTGATGGATATCATTGTTCAACCCTAAATAGTTTGATTGCATAACTTGATCCTTGAGTTTCATTGAATTATTTTATCAGGATTAAAATTTGACAAACCCTAAATGATCAAACTATCTAGAATTCTTATTTGAAAATCTTGATACATTTCACAAACACTTGGAAATTTTTGATGAGTTTTTCATTGAACTTTTTTGATTCATGTTCTTTTAGCTAATCAATGATGTTTCGACTAGATTGGCGATGATGGAGACATGAGGTTTTTCTTAAACTTCTATGTGACTGTCTTGAGGAAATTTTTTTAACTTGTGTGAATTAGTCTAATGAAATGGACATCAAAGTACCACCGAGGAAATTCATATAGGAAGGAGGGTTAAGCTTTGTTTGTTTACGCAAAAGGATACCTTGGCTATTTAGATTTTCAATATCTTAAATACCAACATCCACTTGTAACATTGAATCTGATCAAACCGGTATTCAAACTCCCATAGTTGGTCATTCAACTAGTGAGGGTTGTACTTGGTTTCGTAGAAGGGGTTACCAAATGAGATGAAAGTCATATTCATATTCTTATGGTCATAGTTGCACCCATAAGGATTGTATCGACTCCTAGTTCTGCAACACTCAATGATGAAAATATATCTCTGTTTGCATTTCTTTTGCAAACCTCCAGGATAATTAGTTGCATTGCATCTTCATGTTAGATTAATTGCATTTCAAGTTAGATTAAAATGGCTTGTATTTCTAGCATTTTTCCAAGTTCAAGGGGGGAAATTAATGTTGACAACACTTCATCAATTTAATGGTTTCAAATCATCAATATGAGATTGTCTTTTGCATTCATAAGCATTATTCATTATTCATTATATATTCATATCAAGTGAAAAGCAAAGAAAATAAACATTAATCATTAGTCATTTATCCAAACAATTTAGAATTGCATCATAAATTAAATTGCATACATCAAAAACCAAAAAAGATAGTTGCATTCATTTATCATTGCACTAAGTATTGCATCCATATCATTGCATTGCATAATCCATACATCATTATTAAATCAGAAAATCATATAGAATTAAGTTGCATTAACATTATTTGCAGCCATTTATCTATGTCCTACTCTAAGACATTCCATCGATAGCATAATAGAAATAAATGCATCATAGAAGCATGTAGATATGCATAAAAGAAATCTCATAAAAACATTAGCAAAAAGGGGAATCAAAGATCATCATAGATAAATGTCCATCATCAATGTCTATAACACAAATCTGTACATCAAAGGTACATCAATAAATGATCCATATAATCAAAGTCCTGATCAACAATCAAATGATACATCATCAATGCAATATCCAGATATCATAGATCCCAATCTGTCTCATGACCCAGCAAGGGCACCTGATCCATCTCCAGTAATACCAGTACCTGAACCCCCTACACCATTCGGATCCCTATCACCTAAGCTACCATGTGTAGAAGGTGGTGCCTGACTAGTGCTTGCACTGATAGGTAACTAAGCTAGTGTAGTCAAAAACTGCTGCAACATAGTAGAAACCTGGTCTAATTGTACAGTAACTGCAGTCATCCTTTTATGTAAACCTCAAAAATCCTAAACTAAGCCATCCACAATAGGAGGAACTAAAGGTGCCTGTGATGCTAGAGGGGCTTGAGGTGCCTATGGCACTAATGGAACCTGTAGTATCACCGGTGTCATGCTACTCTATGGATCAATCTAAGGTACCTGTCTCTATGGAGATGGAGGTCTCTACAGAATCTATCCCTGTAATGGAACCTATCTATCCACGTGGACACATCTCTGTCTCTGCCTAGCCCACTCTGAAACAACTCTGTTAGGAGCCTGTCCCTGCAGAGGTACCTGTGCCTGCACTAGTCTCTGTCTAGGCTGCCTAAATCCACCACCTCGATGCCTAACATGACCACCCCGCATCCAAGGTCCTGCAACTCTCTATGCTCTAGGAGACCAAGGTGCCCTCTAAACTCTCTATCTCTGAGGTCTCCTATCATCGTCACCATCATCAAAATCATCTCTATCATCATTAGAAAGCTCATCAATATCAGGAATAGGCTCTACCGGATCTATGAATCTAACAAAGTGATGTCACAAAAACCACTCTCGATACTCGACATACATCCCCGCATCCGCTACGTGTGTCATCATATCCCACATAACATATCCAAGCTGATCAAACTGTAAACAGGCCAACCAATAGTCAACCTATGCTCCCCACATAGATATCTCTGCCTGTACTCGTGCATAAAGTCCCATACCCTAGGGCATGTCCTGTACCCAGCCGTACTGATGGAGCACTCTCCCATAGAAAATTCTCTCAATACATAGTGGTGATCGACCTATCATCCACTGAGGAGAAAACATATATGGAAACTCATCGTCATCCTCTCACCACCTCTTGTAGATAAGATATGGTCTCCATACGACCTGATCGATGTCATCAATAGTGCAACGCCAAAACTTAACCTTGCCCAGACGATGCTGGACAACCATACCATCATACAAAAATGCATATGGATACCCTCAGGCCCACACTCATGCTAAGACTAGTCTGGTAATAGGGATATGCTCCAAAGTTCACAACTGTAACAAAACTGCACCTATTGAAAGAGATGCACTATGTCTATATACAATCTCATGTAAGTCATGATATAGTTGGGCTAATACGTAAGAACCCCAGTTGAAACTCCAAGGATGTGCAATCAAATCCTCTAGTATATGGCCCCATCCAACCGCAAAGCAACAACCTCTCCTATCTGGAAGTAGTAATCCTCTGATCACAGCTCCTAACAATGCTGGCAAAGTAGGAAATGAAGAAAATTGTGCCCAAGTAATGCAATTGTCAGCAATGGTGTTGTCTCCAAACACCCATCTACATATTCTGCTATCATAAACTAAATCATAATATACCTGCTCTCCATGAATATGGATCCTTATTAATTTGTATACATCCTCGGGTGTGATAGTCATGTTGTTGAGGGGTAGATGGAACGTATTATGATCAGAGTGTTGTCGCTCTGCCATAGCTATCAAAAGACCTTAGTTTAGCTGAAACTGAGGGAGATCAAGAAGGAAATTGAGACCACATGTCTCGGTAGTCTGCCGCTCAGGAGGCATGAGATCATCAACCAAATAAAAAATCCAAGACACAACACCCCATACCCGCAACTTACGGTAATGTTCCTACATTTTGAAACAAAGTGAATCATATTAGTCTTTCTATTGGTGGATCATTCTAAGTCAATCAAACACATTAAATCTATCCTTGCTCTATTTTGAGTACATCAACCTATTATTCCTAACTTCTAGATATTGAGAAGGGATCAATTTGGCATCATTTTAATCAATTTGATAGGCATATCAAACATTCATCAATATGATTTTTCTAATATCCTAAACACTAAGTGACATTATGGATGTATATTTTTTAGCTTGGAATTCAATTGAGTTATCTAGATGATCGATCAAAGGCAGTTCATCTATTTTATCTTAGTTTTTCAAACTTTATGGTAGGTGGCACTTTAATAAGTGTATGCAGCTTTTTAAGCCCCACGACATTAAAAACCTTACATGTGGCACTTTACTCATCGAAAGTGGCACTTTGCTTAACATGTGGCCTTTTAAAGTCCTACGCAGGTTTTTAAGTTTCCTAGGTAGCCTTAAAATTATAGGGTTTTCTTGGCGGTGTTTAGCTAATTAGGTTGCACATTTTTCCCTAATTCCTAGGTGGCTGTGGATTTCTCCTACGCAGATCTTAAATGCACGGAGGAAGCTTTTCCCTATCCTAGGTGGCTTTTTAACTATCCTATGCGGCATTTCACAAAATTCTATCTAAAAAGCATTAAAAACATGCAATGAATGCTATTTAATGAGAAATAAATGCACTAGGAAGGTTTGAAACACTCACCGGAGGCCCGTAGTCAGGAGGTCTCTAATATCGGCACACTCGCTCAAACCGATGCTCTAGAATAGGGACCACTATCATTGTCAATCGTCAGAGGATTAGAGCAAAATCTCAACAGTGAAAAGTGAAAATGAATAGAAAATTTGGGTTTTCAACCTATTTAAGCTATTTTACCCTAATTTTGTGAGATTTTTGACCCATTCAGACCAAATCTGCATATTCTACACACTGGGGCATTTGTTCAACATCTCTTCAGCATCATTGTTTACCAGAAATACAATAATCTTGGATCTATTGTATCAGCAGTGTTCATCAAATTTCTCATATCGGAGATCAATATGCTTTCATTTTTGAGGGAGCATCATCATATCATCAAACTGGGATTCTGCATCATATCTTATATCAAATTTGGGGCATTAAAAATTCAAAATTTTATCAGTGGGGCATCAAATCAAGTTTTCACATCAGGGTTTCACATCAAGTTTCACATCAGGGTTTTGCATCAAAGTTTCACATCAGGGTGTCACATCAAGTTTCACATCAGTGTTTCATATTAGGTTTCACATCAAATCAATATTAGGCTTTGCATCAATCAGACATCAGTATCAAATCAATGATCAGGACTTCAAGTTTTCTTTGAATCAATGCACTTCGCACATCAATTCAAAGAGGGGCATTTGTAGACACCTAAATTTGACAAGGTGTATCTTAATCATCCAAATTTATAAATCTCAGCCAATTGCCCCTAATCTCATCAAAATGCATTAAAATGGATCAAAATCAAATCAAATGGACATTTATCAAGCAAAGTGGACAAAAATCAAATTAAATCAAAGGATTAAATAATCATGAAATCAAATAATTAAATTCAAGCCTAAAAGGGATTAATCAAATTATGCAATTGATTTTAATCGATTAATTGTATAGTTTAAATCAAAAAATCAAATCCAACCCATTCACCCTTACATGGATAAATTAATTAAATGATTGAATTAAATAATTCCTAATTTCTTTGAGGACAACCACTTAATTTTCCCTCCATTTGAAATCACCTCAAATATTTTTACTCAACCAAGGCTTGACCATGATCAATTCACTCTACCCCTTATCATTGGGAAATTGCTATAAATACAAGCCATTTTCTTTGTATTTCATATCTAAGAAATTCAAGTGCAAAGCATCCTTATTATAGGCATTTGGAGAGCATTTGATAGTATTTGATAGTATTTCAGTATTTGCATAGCATTTAGATCATCATTTTGAGAAGCATTTGTTGATTTCATAGCATGAATCATGAGCATTTGAATAGAAAGCACACATATCTTTGAGCATTTGAGCTAGATTAGAGAAATTTTATCAATTTTTCTCATTCTAGGATTGTCCTTGAGAGAGATTAAGGCTGAGAGCTCCCTTAACAAAGCTTAGATAGAGAACCATGAGATGTCATGGATTTAACTTCAATTCTTAGATAAAATTGTATTTTCTTTCCATAGATTTTTTGTTACTAATCCTAATTTCATGAAGGTGTAATCTCACACACATTGATAGATGGAAGGGAAAGAGAGGAGAATTGAAATTATTTCATACCACATCCAAAGAAGAAAACAATGTTGACATTATTTTGACTGGTACTTATAAATGTGTCAAATTACTGATGGACATGGACATAAGAAGGAGCATCATCATTAGGAAGATAGTGGCTTTGAAGAAAAAATATTCAAAGGACCGATATGAGATGTTTCCCAATATTTTTAAGAAGAGTGGTGATATAAAAAGGAAGGACTATGGCACAAAAAAATTAATGAGGTGTTGGTAATAAGAACCAACAATATTATTACTCTCGAAAGCACGTTGTTGTTTGTTCAAACTATTCAGATAGTTGATAATGGAAGATCATTTTTTGAATTTTGGTCAGAATAAATTGAGAAGGAAAGTGTCAATTGGAATGAGATTAACAACAGAAAATATTATGTCATTAGATTTTCTTGGCTGAGTGATGAGGTGTATACCTCCTGGAAGGACAAGTACGTTATAGTTGATCAAGAAGAAGGTGACAATATGCAAGAGGAAGTAAATGACAATGAGGCCCAATAGATTGGATGAGATAGGAAAAGATGAAGATCCTACATCACCAACATCAAAGACAACAGACTCTAGATGGCTGCTTCCGAACAACTTTGAAGTAGTTACAAGTACCAAGCGGTCAGAAGACAAAATATGTTAAATATCTATTGTAACAAAAGTGGTTATCACTTCATTAGTTATTTTGTCTTTTTACTGATGTCCTTATTCCAAATGATTTGTAGCTTGTTGCAATCCTATTCTATAAAAGGATTCCCAAGATCATTGGAAAGGGATGGAAAATTTGGATTGTAAATAATTTGTAAAGTTTCAGTCAAAAGGAGGATATAGTATAGTTTGTACTAGATAGTTGTAAGAAATCAAAAATAAAGTTGAGAGATATTTTGCAGGTTATTGAAGAGGTTATCTTTGAGTACTTTTTGGATACTGGAATATGATTCTCTATATTTAATACAAAGATCTAGATTGCAATATCTCCTGTGTTATGTGTCTTGTGAGTTATGAATTTTCTAATTCATTAGCATATTCTTTCTCTATTTTTATGTACTTATTTGAGAGTTTTGATCTAGGATCATATTAAATTAGGCTCTGCTTAATGAATAGATTCATTTGACATATGCTAGGATTCTATTTGTAGTAGGGGTTTGGGATAATTGTGTTATGATATAGAATCTTTGATGAATATTTATTTCAGTATATTGTATCTGAGTCAGAGTGTAGCCTAATGGATAAAGAACTGATCTAAAGCTAACAAGTTCTGTACTATTGCACATCTAGTTGTATATTGGCCATGTTTTCCTATAAACAAACATTAAAATCCATTAAGTTTATATTTGTGCAAATTTGTTGTGAATTCCTATCTCATGCTCCATTTCATGGTTGATGTTCAATGGGTAATTATCCAATTATCTAGTATCTCTCGGTTATGTTCAGTCATTGTGAGATTACTCCTTGATAATACCATATAAGACATATCAGAAGGTATTACAGGGTATCCCCCCTTGGTATAACAGAACCTAAAGAGTAGAAGTATTTGTTAGAGTTCTTGTTAGTTGGTCCTTTTCTTACATGAACGAGTTTTTGGAGGTGGCTCCTCTAGAAAATAGACATAAGAAGAAGAGGTTGTTGTTGTTTTTATTGCAACATAAAAAGAAACCAACAAAATGGTGACTCTACTGGGGAATAGTTTTTCATTGTAGTGAGTGTGTAAGGTTTTTAATGTTGAGCTAGAAACTAGCCTGCTTACTTATTAATTCCAGTTGGTTGACTATTGAAGTACAAAGTTTTATCTTCTCATATCCCAGTGATTTATATTAACATTGAAAATATATCAGGATAGATGCTTCGACTTTGTTGATATCTCTAACATGTGGAAACTTTCCATAACAAAAACATTATTTCTCAAAGTTAGTGTGTATTTTCCCAACTATTTTTTGGGTGGTGGCTCGAAGGAATATCTACATCAGTGTTGATTTATAATCATTTGATACACCACTGTTTAGCCATGAGTTATAAAAATACCAGATCTAGGATGAACAATCATCATGAGAATGAGTTGGAAGGTGAAATTCCATCCACTTCCAAAGCTGGGAAATCAAAAAATATAAATGTTGTTGGAGTTACTCCCCAAGCTTGGAGGTAGAGAAGGAACATAAGAATGGATACTCCTATTCCTCCCAATTATGAAGAGGATAATATATAATTTGAACAAGATACACAACTAGGATTGGGATTCTAAGGGGAGTATTAATCTCAAAGTAAGAGGGTTGATGATGTTCCTTGATATATCAGGAAGGTGGTTCATGGTAAATCCCAGGGACATGAAACAAGGTCTAGATCCAAAAGTAGAGGCAAAGAGAATAGGAATGCTCCAAGTGATCCGAGCTCTCCCTCATCTAAAAGAAATCATTCCCATCATCATAGGAGAGAGAGAACCATAATGGAGGAAAATTCAGAATCTGACATGAGTCTTGTAGATTCTAAGGAGATTTTTGAAGAAGTGTGTGAACTAGAGAGGAAGATCCGAAAATAGATTGCCTTGAGACAAAGAAGAGAAAGCGAGAAAGAGGAGAGAATCAAACATGCTCATATTCCATATGGCCATTTGAAAAGGCAACTACAATATTTGGAGGCAATAAATGTTGTTATTATACCTGAGAAACTTGAACATGAACCTATTGTCCAGTAGTTGTATGACATATCGAAGCCCAAGGATAAAGGTCAACAAAAGGTAGTAGCAATTGAAATAAAGGAGCCAGTAGGTAAAGGGAGTATAGTGGATCCTATGACTAAGCTAGACATTGAGTTGGAGAAAGCCAAGAGAGAGAGGGAGATCATAGTCAAAGAATTAGAGAAGGCTGAATTGGAAGCCCCTTCTCTCGAGATGAAAAAGAAAATAGAATTTCTTAGGCAAATTTCTAACCCCTGTCCTGGTGTCTCTAGTCCTAAAATGTCTCTGAATTCAGGAATGAATTTACCACCACCTACTAATCCTTGAAGTGCTACTACATCAAATACTCAAGCTAACAATTCATCTCAAAGAACTCCTGTCTATATGCAAAGGTATAGGCAATTCATTTTTCTTGGCATTCTTGGTTATCCAAATGAGATTCCTAAAAATATTAGGGATAAACTTCCTAAATTTTCTGTAAATAACATTATAACATGTGAAGAACATCTAAAGAATTTTATGGATATGATTGATGATTATGAAATTGTACATGATGATGTTATGATGAAATTATTTGTGCAATCATTAACTAAATATGCTAGGGACTGGTTTAGAGGGTTGCCCCATGAATGTATTGGGTCTATGGATGAGATGAAGGAATGTTTTAGAGACCAATATGGGGACAAGACCAATGAAGGGTTCATGCTGAATGAGTTCAACAACATAAAGAAGAACCCAAATGAAGAAGTGGTGGAGTTCAATATCAAGTTTCATAGGGCTATGCACAAGTTAATGCTAGTGATGAGATTAGATGACAAGGTATGTCATACTACTTATCTTAATGATTTTGATGCAAAAATGGGTTATTTTTTAATAGATAAGAACCCTAGAAATATTAGAGAATCATATAAGGTAGCAGTCAATATTGAGACAAATAGAAGAGTTTCTAGGAAAGTGGGCAGGAGAGAAGATTGGAAACCAACCAGGCATAATAAGAAAGAATCAGATAAACCCTTGAGTTATAAACCAAAGGAAGATGAAAATCTTAAGTTGATTCTGAATGCTTTGAAAAATTTAAAACCTGGAGAGAGTAGTAAGAATAGGGTTTCAAAAAATGATAAGCCCTCCTATGGAAATTTAAATAGACAACCTAGGATGCAAAATTATCCTTATACTACTTAGTGGAAATATGGGAAACCTATTGTCCCACAAAATAAGGATAAAAATGATGAAAAAACTCCTGATACCCTGCACAAAACCTCTGTAAATATGTGCAATGATAATCCTTGGTGTATAGCTTGCCATTCTCCTCATAATCCTAAGTATTTTGTTATTGCTACTAGAATCTCTACCACTGAAGATCAAGAAGAAAATGAGGAGAAAGAATATGATGATAGTGGTTTTGATATGACTTCCTCTCATGTTAATGATGAAACATATTATCAACCTGATGATTCTGACATACATGATTGAGAGATTGATAATATGTTATGTAATGTTGAAGGATGTGATGAAACCCCTGTCCTGAGAAGGCCATCTGATGAAGAAATTGATGAGATCACAACAAATATGGTTGCACAAGCAAGGGGTAATTACACTTTGAGAAACATAATAGTTGGTGGTGCAGATGGAAAACCTAATGGTATCTTTATCAAGGATACCCCAAATAGTACCAAAAAGCTACAAGAAAAGGAGAAATAGGCTGAAGGTACAAATAAAACTTTGATAAAAAAGGGAAACAAACCTACTAGCCTAAATGTCTATAAAGAAAAGATGAAAACACCATAAACCCCCATACCTTATTCTAAAAGGGAGGATAAACCACATAAGGGAGATGAAGCAAAACTAAATTCTCAAGTAGAAGATGTGGATTACACAAATCAGAGATTAGACATCTCTGATATGAAATATACCCTTGTGGATATGGGGCAGCTTTTGTCTCAATAACTATTAAGGTACCTCTGCTAGAAATGATGAGGATAGGAGAGCGTAAAGAAAAGGCTCTGACATGGATGAAGGGTGTTAGATCTACTAAGATTATGGGACCAGAGAAAAACAAGAAAGTGTCAGACACTAAGGACAAATAAACAAAGGAATCTGATGAGCTTGTGTCAAAGATTCCTCAAATCTACTTGGATACCAATATTGTTAATACTACTGCAGAAACTGTACATCACTTTTTCTTGACATTGTTAATAAATGGTAAAATGTTAAAAAATTGTATGATTGACTCTGGGGCATCTAACACTGTCATGTCTACAAAAGTTATGAGATCGATGGGATTGAAAGTAGACATACCACATAGGGGGTGCCAAGCTATGGATTCTAGAGAAGTGTCTGTCATTGGCACCATTAAGGCTTTGCCTTATAAATTGGCATCTTTCCCAGACAAAGTATTAACAATGAGTGTGTTGGTTGTAGACATTCCCCCTCAATATGGAATGTTATTGTCAAGAAAATGGAGTGCATCTATGGGGGGAAGAATTCACAGTGATTTTTCATTTTCCACTTTCAACATTAATGGTAAAAACATCAAAGTATCAAGGGAAATCAGAACTCCTCATATGATTGACGAACAAGTTGATAACAATATGAATTGTTTCTTAGATACTGAGATGGGGTCATTTCAAGTGCAGGAAAATCAAGTTGCAAGAAAATTACAACCTACATGTTGTTTGAAGATATAAATAATTTATCTGAACAAACTAAGTTATGGGTAATGTATTTTGATGGTGCTAGTTTTACGGAGGGGGCTGGTGCTGGAGTTTTATTGATATCTCCCTTAGGAAGAACCTTCAAATTTTCATTTACTCTATTATTTACATGTACAAGGAATATGGAAAAATATGAGGCTCTATTGATAGGTTTGAGATTAGCTGCAAGACATGGGATCAAGTGTATTAGATTTATTAGAGACTCTGAATTTGTAGTATCTTAGATCAGATCCAAATATGCTTCCAAAAATCATAGATTGAAACAGTACCAAAATAAATTCTGGGATGAGTTAGAAGGTTTTGATGCATTTGGTAATGACTGGATGGATAGAAGCCAAAATAGAATGGCAGATTTGTTGGCTAACATTGATCGAAGGCCAGAAGATATTAATTTTTCTAGAATTTCTGAGATAGAAGTTCAGACTAGGCCTTCAATACAAGACAATGTGGATAACTGGCAAGTATTTGCTGATGATGTGGATATTATGAGATTCTTGTATTGTGAGATATATCTTGACAAAAAAGAGATATATTTCAGTAAGTATGTGAAAACCATTGATGGAAAAGATTCTCTTAGGAAAATAAATATTGCATTTGAAGTCAACTATAGTCCCAAAGGGACTATTTGTTTTAGAAAGAGCTTTTCACAATAAAGATAAAACATACTCTACTACATGTGTAAATAATTTTGAGGATTTTGAAGAGGTTAATGTGGGAACAAAGGAAGTTCCTAAGAATTTATTTATTGGTAAAAAAATGTCACCCAAAGTTAAGGAGGATCTGACTAATCTTTTAAGGAAGTACAAAAAGGTCTTTGCATGGACATATGATGACCTGAAGGCATATAATGAGGAGCTATTCCAACATGAAATCCCATTAAAGGAAGATGCCAAGCCCTTTAGGAAAAATAAAAGGCCCATAAATCCCACCCTAAGGCCCAAAATGGAGCAGGAATTGAAGAAAATGAATGATGCTGAGATATTTAAGCCCATTAGGCATTCTTCCTGGGTTTCCAACTTAGTCCCTATCAGGAAGAAGAATGGGGATATCAGGCTATGTGTGGAAGTTAGAAACTTGAATATATCTTCCTTAAAAGACAACTATGCTCTCCCCAATATGGAGAATATGATGTAGAGAGTCACTGGATGTGAACCTATGTCCATGATGGATGGGTTCTTTGGGTATAACCAGATTATGGTCAAAGAGTCAGAGAAGTTTAAGAATGATTTTACCACACCATGGGGAACATATGTATATGTTAGAATTCTTTTTTGTTTGATGAATGTTGGGGCCACTTTCCAGAGGGCTATAAATGTTGAATTCTCATATTTCTTGAAAAAATTTATTGAGGTCTATCAGGATGATCTCACAACTTACTCAAAGAAGGAAGAACAACATTGTGGACATCTGGAAAAGATTTTTGAAAGAGCCCTCAAATTTGGGATTTCTCTGAATCCCAAGAAATGCATTTTTGGAGTGACATAAGGTAAATTAATGGGGCACATTGTTTCAAAGCAAGAGGTTAGAATTGACCCAGACAGGGTAGCTACTATTGACAAAGTACCCATCCCAAGAAATGTTAAGGGAGTTCAATCTTTCTTCGGTTAGGTAAATATTCTCTGAAGATTTTTCACAAACTTTGCTGAGAAAAGTAGGCCAATTTCTAAAATGTTGAAGAAGGATGCAAAAATGGAATGGGCTGGGGAGGCCACCCAATATTTTCAAGAGATTAAGCAAGCTATCAAAGATTCCCTTGTCCTAAGAACTTCTGATTATTCAAAGCCTATGAAAATTTTCTCATTTTCATCTTGTCATACTATTTTTGTTGTGTTGTTGTAGAAAAATGAAGAAGGGTTTGAACAACCCAGTGCCTTTTTTACCAAATCATTACTAGATGTAGAGCTCAAATATGATATAATTGAGAAACATGCCTATGAATTGGTGAAGGCTGTGAAAGCTTTCAAATGTTATTTTATAAGTGTTATTGTAGTAGCCTATGTCCCCTCAGCAACAGTTAAGGACATCTTTACTCAACCAGAGGTGTCAGGAAAAAGATGTAGATGGACCAATAGGATTCAAGAGTTTAATATAGAAATCCAAACCACTAAGTTGGTCAGAGGGATGGATTTATCCAAATTGATGGCTAGTGAAAACTTGGATGCAAACCATATCAATACCCTAGAGGAGGAACAAAGGCCTTTCATTTGTAACCTTGACCATTGTGATTGGTACAAAAACATTATTTATTATTTACAAAGAATGAATTGTCCACGTGGCATGGATGAGAATAAGAAAATGACATTAAATCTACAAGAAATCCAATTTTTCTCTGATCAAAGATGAGTTGTGGTGGAGGAATCCTAAAGGAATTCTACTGAAATGTGTTGATAGAGAACAAGCAGACAGGATCCTGTAAGAAATGCACAATGGAGTGTGTGGTGGCCATTACATGGCCAAGAATACTGCACATAAGGTTTTAAGAGAAGGATTTTGGTGGCCAATTATCTTTAAAGATGCTCTTCAACTGGTTAAAAATTGTGATGCTTGCCAAGGTTTCTCTGGTAAGCTAAAATTATCAGGTAATGTACCCCTTACACCAGTGGAAGTTCAAGCCCCTTTTCAGCAATGGGGTATTGGTTTTATAGGAGAGATAGCTACTAAATCCAATGGAGGACATGCATGGATCATTGTAGCTATTGACTACTTTACTAAGTGGGTTCAAGAAATCCCCACTAAATGAGAAACTAGTAGAGTAGTAAATGATTTTTTGTTGAACATAATCACCAGATTTGGGTGCCCAAAAAAGATAATATCAGATAATGCCATGTGTTTTAAATCTGAGGAGTATATCAATTTTTGTGTTGAATATGGCATTTGGACATCTTACTCTGCACCTTACCACCCACAGGGGAATGACCAAGATGAGTCCACTAATAAAATCCTCCTCAAGATTATTAAGAGAGTTCTAGATACAAACAAGAAGGCATGAGACTCAAAGCTAACAATGGATGTTTAGGTAGATAGGGTGACATCTAAAAAATCCATAAGACATGCACCTTTTGATTTAGTCTATGGGATCAAAGCAAGAATGCCCCAAAATAACCTTACACAAATGTACAAGTTTGTTTTAATATATGATGATGATATTGAAAGTGACATGCAATTGAGAATTGATGACCTGGTGGAATTGGATGAAGCCAGGAGGGAAGATTCTATGAAGAATGCTAAACTTCAATTATAGGTAAAAAACTTGTATAATAAAAAGGAAGTCTCAAGAAAATTTGATGTGGGAGGTTATGTCCTAATATGGAATGCAAGATTAGAGGATAAAGGAAAACATGGAAAATTTGAACCAATTTGGCTGGGTCCTTATATTTTCCATCAGAGGTATGGGAAAAATTCTTATTTATTAAAGGATCTTACTGGAATAATTTTAGAAATACCAATTCATGGATAGTTCTTGAAGTTATACTTCTCCTAAAGTCTAATCATCCATGAACATTAGGATTGTGTATATAGTGTGTTTCTACAAGTGTGTTCTTTCTGTCTTAATTTAGTTTGTTTTTTTGTTGTGTGAGTAGTTTATTTTTCCAGTAGGTTGGTGTACTCCCCCCAAGATTATGAATTCTTCTAATACCTGCAGGAGCTATTCATCCCTAAAAAGAGCCACTATTAGTTCTAGTAAAACAAATTTCCAAAGCAATGAGTCCTTGGTCTGTATTTGCAAAAGGGTCCTTTGTAAATTATTGAAACCCTTGCTTTCATGTTTCAAAATGTAAAATTTGGTCTTCAAACCCTATGTGTCAAATTGTTTTCTAATTTTTCATACCCTTTTGCCACTTAATTCATGTGTCTTTCATGTGTTCTTTTAAATGGGTCTGATTTCAATAGTTTGTAAGCTTCCTAATGTCGCGGTACTTTATTAATCCCTAAGTCTAAAGTCTGCAAGTACTTTATTAAACCACTATGTGTCAAGCTAGTATGTTTTGATCTAATGAATCACTTAATGGATTAATACCAAGGTGAACAACATCTATCTTATAAGTCACTAAGTGGTAATGACATGTGTTTTTGGTAGGTCCAGCAATCAGAAAAGGTTTTAGTAAACATTGAGCAGTTCATGTTTGATCCAATGGCTTGCTTAATAGCTTAATCTCAACATGATCGAGATCAACAATATAAGTCATTAATTTTGAATGATGTGTGTCCCTACAGTGACATGGGCCCTATTGCAAGTAGTTTGATGGAGATTAAAGTGCAGATAGATCTGATGGTCGACTTAATCACTTATGGCCAAGATGCACACCATCTAATGTGTAAGTCATTAAGTAGTGGCGACGCGTGGCAATTGGTGGGCCTGAGACTGGTGATAAAATGTTATTAAAGTGCAATTAGATTCATTTTTGATTTAATGGATGACTTAATTGCTTATCCCAAAGATGTGCAAGATCTATCAGCCAAGTCATTAAGTCATGCTGTCGTGTGTCCTGATGATGACGTGTATACCATTATCAATAAAGGTGATCGCAGATTAAAGGGTTGACAATTCAGAGAAGATCTAACTACTGACTTGATCACTTAATGACAAAGTGAATGAGATCTATCATATAAGAAATTAAGTCATGATTCCACATGTCCCAGTGGGTCTAGCTGAGGTCACAAAGAAGGAATTAAAGGCTAAGCAAGTATAGATTGATCTAACGGTTGACTTAATCTCTTAAAGGCAAAGTGATCGACATCTAAAGTATAAGTGATTAAGTCATAATGATGCGTGGTAGTTGGTGGGCCTAGTATACCACAGAGATGAGGTAAAGAAGATGCAGTTTCAGAAAGATCAAATGGATCACTTAATTACTTAAAGGGAAGATGCGGAAGATCTAGCGTCTAAGCCATTAAGTGGTGTTGACACATGTCCAAGTTGTTAAAGTTGCATCCGCAATTATTAAACTTAGGGTAAAGTAACTTGTGGCCGGGTTAAGAAGGATCGAAGGGCTAACTTAATGGCTTATGAGGAAGATGCACAAGATCTAACGTTTAAGCGATCAAGCTGTGCTGACATGTGTCCTTGACTAATAGTGTTTCCCATAGGATGATGAGAGCTGCCCAATGAAAAAGATACTATTGAAGATCTATGGTTCAAATTAAAGGTTCTCAGAATAGTTTCAGTGAGCTGTTAAGCCACGACTTTCAAACTAGATGAATTTATTGTAGAGTGTGTGGCCACTTCAGTAAAATTCAATGTGAAAGACTGATTTGATTGAAGCCATATATTTCATTTCTTAAGCTCAAAGCTTCCATAATCATCGAATTGATTGAAGAAAAAATAAAATTTGCAACAATCTCATGCTCTATGTGACAAATTGCAAAATGGGTAAGTCTCCTAATTGAAACAGTAAACTTCATGCTTGCAGTAGGGTTTCAAATTCTAAAAGATTTATAGGAATATTGATATAATTTGATATTATTACTGAACGCAGCCCTAAGTTTAGAAGATGGCCCCTAGGATTGAATTCACTAGTAATGTAGAGTACAAAGATATAAATTTGTGGGATGACCTCATACAACAGTTGAGTGGATCTACAAATTATTCTACCCATATTAAGAGAATTGTTCTGGTAAATCCTCATTTTAGAGTTGGGGAAGGTTTGTATGATATGGGTTAATGGGCCAAAGATGCCAAGGTCAACACCAGTAGTCTAAATATGTTTAGAACTCCTTTTAGCTAGAGAAATGCTCCCTCCCCAAACTGCAATATATGGGATCTAGATGTAGGCAAGTTGATAGTTTCTAGTGTGTTCATGGATGCAGATTTTTTAATTGAAATAGCCAAAACCTATGGTAAAGTATCCAGGGTCCTGAGAGATACTCTTGGAAACATACTATTGAATGTCATAGCTAATGAAATTAGAAGATTCATCAATTTGAGTGACCTCTCAGTTCAGATGGATGATATAGATTTTGACCACTTCAAAGAGGTATATCAAAATCAAAAGGAATATGAAAGAAATGAGGCCTTGAAAGGGTGTTTCAACAAGATAGGGGGTTTGATTGTAGTAGGCCCTAACAAACTAGAGCCTTTCAAAATGGATTATTTTAATAGAAAGTCTAGAGGCATGTATAGTGCCTTTTCCATGTGATGGGAGAGGATGAGGAGAAAACAATGCCTGTCTATTTTATGCTTAACGTGGTTCAAATCTTGCATCCCCACTTGCCTATTATTTTTTATTATGCTACCTACATTTCTAACTTGATACATCAAGGTTTGATAGGCATTAAGGATTCTAAAATAGTCAAGCCAATGGGATGGTATTCTATGATGACGCATATGATTTTATTTAATAATGCAGACTACTTTGAAGAAGAAATGGATCTCACCAAGTTTTAGGCTGATGAAAATTTGTTTATTCAATTGTGGAGTATTGACTTGTCTTGGGATAGGATAGAGGACATTTTCATAAATTTTGATAGATCTTTTGCCTCTAGGCTTAGAGAATTATTATGTATAGACAACCCTAGGATTCATACAGATGTATTCAAACTTTTGAGACCATTGGAATATGCTGCAGAATTGAAGATTGTTCATAATTGGGGTGATTTCATTTTATACCATGTCTCAAAAATCATTAGGGTTTATGGTTTCAGGGGAACTCCAAATGTCCTCCCTTATAGAGTGCCACTCAAGATTGGTATGGTATAAATTCTTAGATAGCTATGTGGGTTGCAAGAGGAATCCTTGACTGGTAAGATGAAAGGTAGTATTTTCCCTACCCTCAAAAGATTTCATCATTTTATCATTAAAAAAGGGGGGAGGACCCAGTTTGATAAATACCTGGAGCCATATCAGTTAGCAACATTAGTGGTGAGATGTGTCAACAATGAGGGATTTATCATTGACATGTTCAGGAAGAGAACCAAATGCTTGTATTTAGATCATCAGTTCAATTTCCCTGAAGATATAGTAAGAAATGAGTTTGATCTGATGGAACAAGAGATTAAGAAGGAGAAATGGTTAGCATATAGAAAATATTTAAATTCCATCCACCATTTTGATAGATCATATGATCCTTAAATGTATTTTCACCTTGGGAAAAGAAGGTAGAATCCCTAATGAGCATGTTTGAAGACATAATGCAAGCCCTAGATTAGAAGAAGAAGAAAGTGACAGAAACAGAGCCAGAAAAGGCTAAGGCTGTTCTAAGCAGAATTTCACAGGGTAGGGTTGTCCCACCAAGGAAATATGTAGTCTACTAACAAAGTGGTTATAGCAAAATTCTACCCAAAAATGAAAAGTCCTCTAAGAAAAGGGGAAAAAGGATAGTAGACACCAGTGCCCAAACATTGTCATCCCCGAAAAGGTAGAGGGTGGAAGGAAAAGAGCAACAATAGGGTGATATCTATTCCCCTTCTCAGTCTCCCCTACATATGGATGTTGAACAATTAGTGAAGATGGGAAATACTAGACACATATTTGTCACAACCCAAGATTTACAAGGAGTTCCAGAGGCACCGAAGCATGCAACATTGGATCTAACAGTAGCAAAATTTGCTGGAAAAGAGCTGGACCCTATAACCAAACAGGCCAGTGATGAGTTCTTATCTAAGGATGAATTTGTTAAGGCCAGGGATTTTATCCAATTCATGTGGAGAATTCACATCAATGAATTCAAAAAAAAAATTTAGAACCTGCAAGATGATCAACCTAACAGAGACAAGGATGACATTGAGAAGGAAGTGAAACATGAGATGATGGCTAAATTTGATAAGATCACCCCTGAAGAAGGTAGGGAATTAGTTAAGAAAGAAGGAGTCCTTATCTTACATCAATGGGATCTTGTTGATGCCATCATATTTGACACTGTGAGGAAATAAAACAAACCAGTGCACACTAGTGGAACATCAAATGGTGTCAAATTTAGTGAAGCTCATGTAGCACTTGTGATATGGTCTCTAAAAAGGAAAGACAAAAGGAGAACTGATGGAGGTGATCAGGCTAAAGATGCAGGTAGGCTTGTGGTAAAAAGAGTAGCAGATACCTCAGGGGTAGAAGAAACTAGCCTTACTCTGGAAACAACAAAATTGAGCTTAAAGGTAGCTAAGAAATAAGAAGATGCACTCAAAATCCCGATGGAAAAGTATGAGGTAGTCATGAAGGCTTATAATGATGAGAATAAAAAGTCCATTGAAAAGGACAAGAAGATTTCCATCCTTGAAGGTAAGTAAATAGTTAATTTTGTTCCTCAAAGGATGATTACACAAGAGCCTCACCAGCCATCATCATCAAGCCCAATCATAACTTACCCCGCTTCTCCCCTAGCATCAAATCCCACCACACAAGAAGAATTGGAGCAAGAGAAAGCAAGATTAATTGCTAGAAGAACTGAGCTAGAATAGTCAAAGAAGAATTGGGTTGAATAATCTATAGCATTTAAAGAAGTAGAGGCATGGGTAAAATAGAAGTATGCTGATAAGATACATTCCACCCTCAGGAATTGCACTCAGGAATTAGTTTCTATTGCCATTTATTCACAAGGGAAGAAAATTGTCAGTGTATTGAATGAATATAATGCAAATAAGGAAAAATGTGATCAAATGGTGGATAGATGGAAGGGAAAGAGAGGAGAATTGAAATTGTTTCATACCACATCCAAAGAAGAAAACAATGTTGACATTATTTTGACTGGTACTTATAAATGTGTCACATTACTGATGGACATGAACATAAGAAGGAGCATCATCATTAAGAAGATAGTGGCTTAGAAGAAAGAATATTCAAAGGACCGATATGAGATGTTTCCCAATCTTTTTAAGAAGAGTGGTGATATAAAAAATGAAGGAGTATGGCACAGGAAAATGAATGAGGCATTGGAAATAAGAACCAACAACATTATTACTCTGGAAAGCATGCTATTGTTTGTTCAAACTGTTGAGATAGTCGATAAAGCCAGATCATTTTTTGAATTTTGGTCAGAAGAAATTGAGAAGGAAAGTGCCAACTGGAATGAGATTAACAGTAGAAAAGATGAAGTCATTAGCTTCGCTTGGCCGAGTGATGAGGTATATACCTCCTGGAAGGAAAAGTACATTATAGTTGATCAAGAAGAAGGTGATTATATGCAAGAGGCAGTAAATGACAATGAGGCCCAATAGATTGGATGAGACAGGAAAAGATGAAGATCCTACATCACCAATATCAAAGACAACAGACTCTAGATGGCTGCTTCTGAACAACTTTGAAGTAGTTACAAGTACCAAGTGGTTAGAAGACAAAATATGTTAAATTTCTATTGTAACAAAAGTGGTTATCACTTCATTAGTTATTTTGTCTTTTTACTGAGTTATTTGTTTTGTCCTTATTCTAAATGATCTATAGCTTTTTGCAATCCTATTCTATAAAAGGATACCCAAGATCATTGGAAAGGGCTAGAAAATTTGGATTCTAAACAATTTGTAAAGTTTCAATCAAAAGGGGGAATATAGTATAGTTTTTACTAGATAGTTGCAAGAAATTAGAAATAAAGCTGAGAGATCTTTTTCTGGTTATTAAAAAGGATATCTCTAAGTACTTTTTATATACTGGAATATGATTCTCTAAATATAATACAAAGATCCAGATTCCAATCTCTCCTGTGTTATGTGTCTTGTGAGTTATGAATTTTATGATTCATTAGCATAGTCTTTCTTTATGTTTATGTACTTATTTGAGAGTTTTGATCTAGGATTAGATTAAATTAGGCTGTGATTAATGCATAGATTTATTTGACATATGCCAGTATTCTATTCGTAGTAGGGGTTTGGGATAGTTGTGTTATGATCTAGAATCTTTGATGAATATTTATTTCAATATATTCTATCTGAGTCAAAGTGTAGCCTAATGGATAAATCACTGATCTAAAGCTGACAAAATTTTTACTATTGCACATCTAGTTGTATATTGGTTGTGTTTTCCTATAAACAAACATTAAAATCCATTAAGTTTATATTTGTGCAAGTTTGTTGTGAATTCCTATCTCATGCTCCATTTCATGGTTGATGTTCAATGGGTAATTAGCCAATTATCTAGTATCTCCTGGTTATGTTGAGTCATTGTGAGATTATTGCTTGATAATACCACATAAGACATATCAGAAGGTATTACAGGGTATCCCCCCTTGGTATAGTAGAACCTAGAGAGTAGAAGTATTTTTTAGAGTGCTTGTTAGTTGTTCTATTAGAAATTAATCTTTACTTGCATTATGTAAGTAGGAGATTCCTATGGAATCCCTACACCTATTTTGTCCTTTTTTGAGGATAATTCATTTTATGTATTTTATTATCCCTTGGTTGTATTATTTAAATGGGATAAACCAAGGTATCCCTTAGATTCCTCCTTAAGAGGAAATAACACAAGTGGCACATAGTTTATGAAATGTGGCATACATAGAAATGGGAGTTACAATGTAACTCCCCCACTCACCTCTCTATTAAAGAGATGGCTCTCCTTCTCTCTTTTAACAACACAATTCTTCTTCTTGAACACAAGCACTAGTTGTAGCACTTCGTCACTTCAAGTTACTCATTGTATGGGCTTGGCTCTCTCTCTCTCTCTCTCTCTCTCTCTCTCTCTCTCTCTCTCTCTCTCTCTCTCTCTCTCTCTTAGGCAATTTGCCCATTCATATTTATTCACAGGGTTTTTTATGCTTTTCCCCCTTCAAACTCTTGTCTCCTTGTCTAGCTTTTGGTGAATGCTCCTAGTTTTCTGATTTATTCATGGTATATCTCTTTACTCCTTACTCTTTGGTTTAAAAAATTTCCTTTCTCCTCCTCATTTTGTTGTTATTTTCAACATGGTATCAAAGCAGGTTGGTTTAATCCTCTATTGAGTGTACAGGTGAAGGAGCTACCATATCTTGGAGCACTCCAATATCGGAGACTCTTGAGAGAGGTTATTGCTGATTTACTTCTTGATTCTAATCTTTTTTTATTTTTTACCCTCAGTCGGGCAACCGCAAGGGTTTAGTTTTAGTATTTGCATATGTTTGCATGTTTTGGCTCTATACTTGCATGTTATTTCTCTCTAACAATTTGCAGGTTTTTTATTGATCTATCTTATTTGATCTATAGGTTTAACAAAAATTTATATCTCTGGTTTTTGTTTAATCTATCTCTGGTAACGTTTATTATCTACAGATTTTAATATCACCTGTTTATTGCAGGTTCTCTGCTCTCAGCATCTCTGATCACTCTTTTCTATCTATTACATTTTTTTTCCAAAATCTATCTTATATCTAATATTCTTATGTTCTATATATTCAATTTTAATTAATCCAATCTTGCTCAGCATATTCTTTTCTTTGAGCAGCCAAGCTTGACATCTTTTAAGAATATCAGCTGTTTTGTGTATTGAAGAAAGAGAAATTGGAACAGAATGAGAAAGTTGTGAGGGAGAGATATGGAAGCATGATTCGAAATTGAGATCTTTGCATAAGTTATTGAGAAGCATCAGCAGCAGAGGCCAAGTGAAAAGGGAGTAGAGTTTTTTTATTTTGTTGTTGTTGTGATTCTCCTATGGTTCGATCTCGCCTTTGGTACGAGTGCAGAAAATCATTGTTTTGCATTGAAATCACTTTTTTTGTGGTGTGTCTGGTGCTGTGGTTCAACCCGCAAGCCCCACTATATGCACTAAAATCCCCACTCGCCATCAAAATTTCTTCTCTTGTTCCTTCCATTTCCATCTTCCGCATTCATTTGGTGACAGCCTCACTTCCCAGAATTATACTTGCTCCCCTCCATCATCAATGTAACTGCTGCTACTACTCCAAATGAAGGACAGAGCAAGGCGATTCTCCACAGCAGCAGTCAAAGTGTGTCTATTCTTTGTGTAGCATTATTTCATTGTCCACTTGTCTCTCTGCCCCCTCGCAGCCTGCTGGTGCTAGTCTTTATTTTTATTCCAATAGCTATATTTACTTTTTAATCATTTTATTTATCATATCATTGCTGGTTATTTATTGGATTTAACATTTTCTGTAGATGAATTTTCATTCCTTCATATCTTTTAGCCAATAGTTGTAGATTTTCATTATTACATTATTCTTTTGCAGGTTCATAATTATATTCTTTATAACTGTTTACATCTATTTATCATTAGTTTTTTAAAAAAAATAAACATTTTGTTTATATCAATAGTTTAATCTTTATATCTCATTTTATTCTTAGTTTTATCAAATTTTAAACTCTTCATCAAAATTTACTTATTTATTTATAAAAAAAAATTAAAAAAAAAATGATAAATTTTTAACACTTATATATCTTGTTTCACTTCATATTTCTCAATTTCGTCTGGAACCCATTTCCAGTTTATGGTTATAAACTTAATTCTATAGCTAATTTATTATTTAATTGTCATTAAAATTTGTTTCATCACTTTAACAAAAACTTAAATTTATTTGAACATTTAATATTTCTGGCATATTGATATTTACTAATCGCATTAAATTAGTTTTTTGGATTCATCATTATATCTTGCAACTTGTATTTAACTTTATTTTAGTTGATCTTGATAATTAATCATGACAACATTAATGCCAAATTTTAAACTTACAAGTTCAAATTATTCTATTTGGAGGACGCACATGTCTATTTTTTTAAAATCTTGCCACCTTTTGAATATTGTGTCTTCACCAAATTTGAAACCAGCATCCATCGCTCCTCAGGCTAACCAAGATACCTAGGAGTTCAAAGATGAGGAAGCATTTGGTCTAATTGGCTTCTCTTTAAATCTAGACTTATATCACCTTATCTCCGATTGTACTTAGGCTCATCAGTCTTGGCATGTCCTGGAGAACACATTTCAAACTCACCAAAACTCTACACCGCACTGTGACATTATGTATCCTTTAAATGACTTTCCTATTTGGGATATTTGTTTTGGGGATGATACCCTCGCTTCCTATTTTCCTCATAGAAATAACATGTTGTTGGTTGATGATGTTTCTTATACTTATTATGCTTTTGATGATATTTTAGAACAAGAAGATGAAATTATTGATACGTTTCTCAATGTCACCTTGCCCTCATGTATTACAAGAGATGATATTCCCATTTGCTCCAAAGTAGATTATGAATTTTGTGACACTCAAATGGTTATTATGGAGGACCAACCTCCTTCTCTAAACTCTAATCTTCTTCATTATGATAATGGTAATATTATTGATAGTGACTATACTAGCTCTACTTTGATTATGCATCTAGTGATGATTTCATTTGGTTTACAAAATCTCTTTATTAAATGAATGATGTATTTAATGATTGTCAATCTATTTTTACTTTATCAGATTTTACTGATTCATATCTAAAGGGCAATCCCAATTATGGGAGATCCACTTGTGGTTATTATCATTTTTCATGTAATATTTCTTGGAGAAGAAACTATGATCAATCTCCACGTGTACTTGAACATTTGGGCCAATCTCAACAGGCACCTAAACCTGTGTATTGCAACACTCAAAGGGCCCCTATTTCACAATCAAAGCATATATCAATTCACCATCACCCCATATTAACACAAAGTGAAGACAAACAAATTTACCTCATCTACTACAAGAAAGTTTATCAAGTTGCATATTTTTGTAAAACCCCAAGTAAAGATTAAAGGGGGTTGTTAGAAATTAATCTTTACTTGCATTATGTAAGTAGGATATTCCTATGGAATCCCTACACCTATTTTGTCCTCTTGTGAGGATAATTCATTTTATGTATTTTATTATCCCTTGGTTGTATTATTTAAATGGGATAAACCAAGGTATCCCTTAGATTCCTCCTTAAGAGAAAATAACACAAGTGGCACACACTTTATGAAATGTGGCATACATAGAAATGGGAGTTACAATGTAACTCCCCCCTCACCTCTCTATTAAAGAGATGGCTCTCCTTCTCTCTTTTAACAACACAATTCTTCTTCTTGAACACAAGCACTAGTTGTAGCACTTTGTCACTTCAAGTGACTCATTGTATGAGCTTGGCTCCATCTCTCTCTCTCTCTCTCTCTCACGTTCTTAGGCAATTTGCCCATTCATATTTATTCACGAGTTTTTTTTATGCTTTTCCCCCTTCAAAATCTTGTCTCCTTGTCTAGCTTTTGGTGAATGCTCCTAGTTTTCTGATTCATTCATGTTATATCTCTTTACTCCTTGCTCTTTGGTTTAAACAATTTCCTTTCTCCTCCTCATTTTGTTATTATTTTCAACATGTTCCTTTTCTTACATGAACCAGTATTTGGAGGTGGCTCCTCTATAAAATAGACTTAAGAAGAAGAGGTTGTTTTTGTTTTTATTGAAACATAAAAAAAAACCAACAAATAACACTTAAATAAGTTGAAATCAATGACAATACACTAAATGATAATTTTTATCATCACTTCTGCAACTTGGTTGAATATAAACAAATGACTTCAAACATTCAATTAGTTGTAGTTTATCAAACAATAGGATCATCATATTCAATTTTTATATCCTTCAACATCTTCTTCATCCATACCACTTTTGTATATTTAACAAATCAACAAATATTATTCCTCAGCACTAAATTGAGAAATGCAATCTTTCTTTTTCCTTGACCAAGAAACTAACCTCTTACCCAAGAAGAATGTGTTAGAGTAATAAAGTGATTCCACTTATTAATTAAATCATATTGATTTAATTATTTAGTCACTTATTATCTCTCTTTTACTTAAGCTAAACTTTAGGCATTTAATAATTAATTATTTTATTAATTATTATTATGCAACCTAGGTATTTCCCTTTTAGGGTTTTTGTTAGAATATGTAATCTTTCCTTGGTGAAATATATTATAAACCAAGGTAGTTTAGTTTATTTATTATGTAAGTAGGAGATTCCTATAGAATCCCTACATGAACACTTGTCCTCTTTTCCATGTGTGAGGACATAATATTTATTTGTAATTTCTTTTTATTCTAGATTCCTCCTTAAGAGGAAATAGCACAAGTGGCACACACATTATGAATGTGGCTCACATGCACATGGGAGTTACATTCAACTCCTTTCTTCTCATATCTACATAAGAGATGCTTCTTTTCTCTTTATCACTCATTCTCTCAATTCACTTGCAACACTTAGTTTTATTATTCTCATTCTCTTGAAGCATTGTATGAGCATTTTTCTCTCATTCTCTTCCTCTCT